>WNWK01011220.1:0-65635 GCA_009830355.1 Cherax destructor
TTCATATATTCTGGTTTCTTTTGTAAAAACAATAGTTTTACAGCTTTTCTCGAAGAACCTTGGATTGTAGATACTTATACACTGGAGTATAAATCTTTGGACCACCATGTTGCCACTCTCCGGTTCGAATATGACCAACTTCCGGTTTGTAAGGACCAAACTTCTGTTTGTAAGGACCAAACTTGTGGGGGAATGTACCCCTAAGATAATATGGACTGTAAATGTTACTATACTTAGCTTGTAGATGCATACACAATTACCCAGCCGTCCCAGTAACCGTTGGTTGATGCAGACATTCACATCCCCCACAGGGCTGTATGGGTGTATAAAATTATGTAAGTACAATGTATTGCCCCTAAGGAGCGTATGCCATATAATCAGTCATTGAATGGACTGAACGGCAGTTTACTTACAGTGTTTGGGCGGATCACCCGCGTGTTACCGGGTGAATGATAAATCTGCCTAGATTATGAACATGTTCCCCAACTGCGCAGCCTTCTGAACATATACATGTCTGAGCAGACTTACCTGGGTATTTGTATCGGACCCTTAATTCACACCCGGAAAACGCTGTCTTGATTGAAGAACGCTGCTGAAGAGTCACTGCCTGGTTAGACGAAGTACTCACATTGTCTCTCTACGTTCAACAATTTCAGTCTTTTTGCAGTAGTAAGAAGCTGCACACACTTCTGTATATACCGCGATTTTATTGTTAACACTAAACGCGCTGGAACAGAGTTCTTATCTGATTTCCCGACATTAGTGGAGATTGAATAAGCATACGGACGCCCATGACTAATGTCTTTTGTTAGGGTAAATTCTCTCGCGCCGTAGGACCCATCTCTTTGGTTTATAAGTTAAATCTAACGCCCTCGTGCCTCAGTGGGGCTTGGCATCGCTGACATCAGCACAATTTCAACAATTGCTACATGCTGCTACAAGTGGTAATTCAAATGCTTGTGATCTCTAAATACTTTGATCACTGGAACACATGATTGTATTGTTAAGTGTAGAAACTGATACAACAGTTTCCTAAAACTTTCTTGCTAAGGTAAAGAGTTACATTTCATCAAATGTCTATTAACTCATACATACTCGTTGCTACTTGGTCAGACAACATGTGACACACTGCGGTCTTTTCATCTGTTATTAATTAAGTTGTTTTCGAAGCCAGACACGCCGTCTGGCCCTTTCTAAGGGCCGGAAAGGGTAGGGCCCTTGAAAAAGAGCACAAAGGGCTGATACCCCCTCTCTTTTGGAGAATTTTCTCCACAGGTGCCAGATCAGCCAGGCTGTCACAACTATTAAACCACTATGACAGAATTACGGAGGAGAGGGATGAAAACCAAAATGCAGATGCAATATACACAGATTTTGGAAAGATGCTTGGCAGATGCAATCACGCGGTGATTGCACATAGAATGAGAGGCATAGGCATAACTAGGAAGGTAGGACGATGCATTTTTCAGGCTTCTAACATATAGAACGCAAACAATAGTAGCAAACAGCATCAGCGAGGTAAAAAGCTCAGTTCTCCAAGGCACTGACCTGGCATGGTCTATAGGGAACCTCATAGGAATGGTAACTTTAGACTTGCAAAAGGCCTTCGATACTGTCAACCACAATATATTATGTAAGAAACTTCAAGCTATCGGCATAGGTTCCAAAGACTGGTTTAAGTCCTATCTTAGCAACAGGAAACAAATTGTCAAAATCAACAAAATGGAATCAGAACCACTGCCGATAGCATGTGGAGTTCCCCAAGGTAGTATTCTGGGTCCTTTATTATTCCTGTGTTATGTAAATAATATGCCCATCAGTGTCAAGTGCAAACTCCTACTGTATGCGGATGACAGTGCTCTGTTAGTGTCAGGTAAAGACCCACAAGATATAGCTAATGTATTAACACTGGAACTGGAGTCCTGCAGCAAATGGTTAGTAGACAACAAACTATCGTTACATCTAGGGAAAACAGAAGCCATACTCTTTGGCACGAAATATAAACTGAGCAGGGTAAATAATTTTAATATCCGGTGTAATGGGGAATCCATCACTTCAGTTTCCTCAGTAAAATATCTGGGAATCCCCTTTGACCCATGCATGTCAGGAGAATTGATAGGGAACAGTGTAGTAAAGAAAGCGAATGCCAGACTGAAGTTCCTCTACAGACAAGCACAGTGTCTACCTACTGAGGCTCGCAGGACCCTATGTCTAGCCCTTATACAATGTCATATTGACTACGCTTGCTCTTCATGGTACTCTGCCTTGACAAAAAAACTGAAAGATAAGCTGCAAATCACCCAGAACATAATGGTAAGATTCATCCTGGACCTGGGTCCAAGAGAGCATGTAGGCCAGGATGAATTACAGCAATTGGATATTCTGAATATTGAAGACAGAGTAAAACAACTTAAATTAAATCAAGTTTATAAAATTGCTCACAAACAGTGTCCAGAATATCTTGTTGCCAATTTTGTCAAGGCTGGGAACCAAAGCAGTCATAGTACTAGGGGAAGAGAGAACAAAATTGTAGTTCCCACATTCAATGGCCAGGCTTCACACACCTTTTATTGTACAGCAATAAAGGAATGGAACAGACTGCCTGCACATGTCAAAGCCAGTCAAGCCAGTTCAAGAAGAGAACCAAAAGGTACCTAATGAATGTTGCGACAGAAATGTAGGAGAATGATTTTTTATTTTTTTAGCTAACACACATGTATATGTAAATAACTCGTTTTACCTTATTCCTAGTATACATATATCCTTTATAATATAATAACATATATATCCTACAATGTAAAATATTATAGTGTAAAAGGGACCCCAATGGAAATAAGTCACTCTGACTTTTTTGGGTTATCCTAGGTGCTCTACACATATGCTGCTATGTATGATAATGTATGTAAATGTATTTGTGTATACCTGAATAAACTTACTTACTTACTTAATCTCTGATGTTTCTTATCCTCAAAGCAGGCATAGATAAAAACACCTGTCACGGTTTTGTATCATTTGCAGATGACACTATAATAAATATAAAAGTCACTTAGGTAGAAAACACTGAAAAATTACACGAAGATATAAGCAATGTTTGCCACTGGGCAGTGGACAACAACATGACGTTCAATGGTGATAAGCTCCAGCTGTTTTGGTATGGAAAGAACAAAAAACCCAAATGGGACACAGTATATAAAACCCAAAAGGGTATTCAAATAAAACGAAAGTGAAAGATGTGAAAGACCTGGAGTAATTATTTCAGCTGACCTTTCTTTAAAAGAACACATTTATTCTAATGTCACGACAGCCAAGAAGATGACAGGGTGTCTAATGACAACTTTCAAAACAAAGGAAATAGTGCCACTGGTAACACTTCAAATCGCATATGCTGTCTCATTTGGAATATTGGTCAGTGTTGACGGACCCCGTCAGGGGAAGAGAAATATCAGAGCTGGAGCAGAAACAGAGATCATTTAGGGCCCGGTTAGGTTCAATAAAGCATTTAAATTACTTAGAATGTCTTAAAATCCTAATATGTACGTCGGGAGCGGAGGAGAGAGATATGATAATATATACCTAAAAAATACTTGAAGGCCTTGTCCGAAATCTATACACTGCCATAACAACAAACTGCGTAAGAGATATTGGAGGAAGCACAAAATAAACCCAATGAAATGCAGGGGCGCGGTGGGCACAATAAAGAAACTCTGTATCAACGTTCGTGGCCCAAGGCTTTTCAACATATTTCCAGAAAATATCAGAAACACTGCTGGGACAAGTGTAGAAGTCTTCAAGTGGAAGCTGGAGTAGTATCTTCATCAGGTGCCAGATCAGCCAGGCTGTGAGTGATATGTGGGTCAACGACCCACCAGCAGCAACAGCCTGGTTGACCAGACAAATACCAGACGAGCCTGGCCGTAGGTCGGGCTCTGAGAATAGAAAAACCCTCAAAACTAATCAAATGTAACTCAAATGTAAATCCTATTTGTTATGTCATTTACATTAACCTGAAGCCAGTATTGGTCCTAATCTCAATCCTTGTGCAGTTCCGCTTCTTACTTTTTCCCATTCTCACATCTCCTCTGCTTCAGTTTTTGTTTGCTTCCTCTAAGGTGCTCTTTAGTCCACTGATCCCCATTCCTATTACTTCCTGCCTACACCTCCGGTTTATGCCCAAGTCTCTTGTGCGGTATAGTATCAAATGCCTTTTTACAGTCCAAGAAAATACATTCCACCCATTCCTCTCTATTGTCTTACTTCCTTTACTTTTTCATAGAATTCCAGCAGGATGGTAATACAAGATTTATTATCTCTGAACCTGTACTGGTTATTCTTTATGGTACCACTTCTCTCCTTCATGTTTCCTGTCTATCATTTCGTAAATTTAATGAGTATATTTCCTGTCTTCCAGATCTATGGTAACTGTCCCATGTCCTTTGACTTGTTGTGGATCTTAACTAGTGACATGGATATTGATTCTGTTCACTCTGGATGCCTTTTTTTCAAGATTTACTATGTAGTTCTTTATAGCTGTAAGCTGGTGTTTGATGTACCTGAGAGCAGCTGGCATTTTTGTCTTTTGGAAAAGTAAATGTCAGAGTACAGTCATTAACACAAGTATGTGAGTGTGTGATGAGTTGAAGAAGGTCAGTGATGTAGATTTCTCATGAAAATGACCGAATTACATTTCCCTATAGAACACTGGCATCAATAGAGTATCTCGTTGACAGAGTAAACAAGATACTCTGCACAGTGCAGAGTCAGCGACTCCTAATACTTGCAGTTTTGTCAAGAGTCTCTCTATCTCTCTTCTCTCTCTCTCTCTCTCTCTCTCTCTCTCTCTCTCTCTCTCTCTCTCTCTCACACACACACACACACACACACACGTAGTAAATCTCGCAAACAAGGAGGCCAGGAGCCTTACAGCACTTAGACTTATATAACATCTGCAAGAATCTGAACGAAGCTCAAGTGCTCTCTCGTCTGGACCCGGCCTGGACAGATCTGTCATTTCAACAGAGCCTTCAGAACCGGAGGGATGTGGATGCCTTTACTGTTATGTACAAGGCCAATGTTAAGGTACCACACTTGGCTCTACTTCGAGGTCAGCGAGAAGAGAGCTTCTGCACAATAAGACGGGCAGCGAAGAGCACCTACACTCTGAGTGTACCCTACTCAAGAACATCACTTTATCTCAGATCATTAATTCCTAGAACGTGTTGAGTCTGGAACATGTTCGCACAGCATAAAGACATCGATGAAATAAAGTCAGTTGACCTAATGAAATCGCTGGCCTACAGATAGTTCCTACTTCCTCGTAATCCTTATTTACATGTCACATAGCAATAAAAATAATTTCAAATTAGTTGAGGTATGTAACAGCTCTTACCTTGTAAATAATGGTAGGAATTCAAAACCTAACCCTTTAAAACTACTGTGTAAATTAAAGAGAAAGAGAGAGAGAGAGAGAGAGAGAGAGAGAGAGAGAGAGAGAGAGAGAGAGAGAGAGAGAGAGAGAGAGAGAGAGAAAGAGAGAGACAGAGAGAGACAGACAGACAGACAGACAGAGAGAGAGCACTCATCATGTGTGTTGTAATCCAGCAGGGGCCCTCAGATCCTGCGCCGGGGAAGGAATGATGAGGTGGTGCACAAGATGTATAAAAGAGTGTACCACTAACCATAATGGAGTTGTATCCTGTTTGCTACTTAGAGATATTGCTTCACCACATTTAGTCTCAGAGTTTAATACCCTAAAACCCCTGCCTGACCTCGAGTTGGAATGCGCCTTGCAAAACTTTGTTTTCTGTGTTTAAGTGTTATTGCTATTGTGAAACTTCTTTATAATGGCCGAAACTTTGTATGAGAATCCCGTTTGTAGATTTAAAAAAATATATATAATTTTAATAATGCATTTATCCAAAGAGAAATTGGGTTCAAAATAATGTAACTTAATATTACTGATGAGTTACTGCTTATCAGTGTTGATGGCTGTAGTGGCGGGCTTCATAATACCTGAAATATGTCGCATAATAATTCCTGGGTTAAACTTAACATACACTGTAAAATCATCAAATTCATATTTTATTGCGTCACAATGAAATTCTGCAACATTTGGTTACAAACTGATCATCTTTTTAAAGAGTCGGGATGATTTTTACTATAATGATTTTGCTACACTCAAGCATAAAGAACTATTTAAAGCACAAAATGAATCAATTACTGGAAATTTCGAAACTGAAGCAACACGAACGTATATTGTATTTCTGTAAATTGAATCACAGCATAATGAAACTGTTAGCACAAAGAACCAGCTGGCCAAGTGCTTTTCATGTAAAGGTTTCAGGAATTTAGGTTTCAATAAATACATAGGTGATGTAGGTATCAACATCGGAAATCAACAGATTCTTGATGTTTGTTCAGCAACTGCATATAGATGATCCGTTGAAAATAAGCTACCCAAGTTAATAATATTAGTATCAATGGTAGAAACACAGAAGCGCTGGTACTTGTGGCAGTCATGAAGTGGTGTACATCCACCCGCACCAGAGTATCCAAAAGCACTAATGGTAACTAGAAGTAGAACCACTGGTACACAGCTGTGCAAGTGACAGTCAGGTGACATAAGTAGTTATGATGATATAAGTACTAATAAGAAGAGGAAATTGTAGCTCACGCCTTCTATTAACTTCCACCTCGGCTACGAATGCCATTCTGTTATTCAAATTTTCATTTTCCCATTAGGATGTAGGCAGTGGCTAGAGGGAGAGGAGGGTGAAGAGAACCTTCTGATTTACCATCCTTGACATAAACATCTTGATATGAAAGATTGTCCTTAATAGCAGATATCCATGTGTTCTTCATGTGCGCACACACACACACACACACACACACACACACACACACACACACACATGTGTTGCTTCACACATTGCACCTAAGTGGTGCATGTGTTGCTTCACACTGCACCTGCGTGGTACATGTGTTCTTACAGACACTAAACCTGCATGGTACATGTCTTCTTACACACACACCTCACCTGCGTAGAACATGTGTTGCTACTCACACGACACCTGCATGGTACATGTGTTGCTACACACACGACACCTGCATGGTACATGTGTTGCTACACACACGACATCTGCATGGTACATGTGTTGCTACACACCTGCACCTGCGTGGTACATGTCTTCCTACACACACACACACACACACACCTCACCTGCGTGGAATATATGTTACTACACACACGACACCAGCACCTGCATGGCACATGTTTTGCTGCACATGAGAACTACGGCAAGAAGCATCATACCTGGAACCTATACTGGCCAGGCCCAGCCGAGTCAGGGCAAGTAGAATCATCACCACTGAGGAGCAGCCTCGTCCAGAGGAGACTACAGCATCAAGGAACCCAGAGCCACTTTCTGTACCAGTGCCATGTGGGAAGCCCAGGAAACATCAACGTTTATTTGTGCCGGCTGAGACGCGGCACCCTATTCTCATCCTGTGAGAGGTAGCTCAAAAAAAAAAAGTATTACAGAGGTCATAATGAGTCTATGTCAGACCTCACTGAGCACTGTCACATCATAATAAGAAATATTAGTCATTTCGTATTTTCCAATTACTTTTCATAGTTGTTAAACACACTACAGTAACTAATACAATCTAAAATATTTGACATCTTATTAACACTATTTTTTTTTACTATTTCTTCAAACAGTTGTTGTACACAGTTCATTAAGAAATACAATCTCAAACCCTGATATCTTATTACAGCTAAAAAAAAATTTGGTAATAACTGGGTTGCATTCTTTATAAAAAGTTCATTCATCTGGTCGATGCAAAATGTGGATACAATCTCAAGATTTCAGATTTCTTGATTTCTTATCCTTAAGAATGAGGTTTCCTATAGAGGTGTGTCTGAAAGACTGGATGTTTCTACACTTTAAGATATACTGCATTTTATGTCAATGACATCTCCATCCAAGCCGCAATGCCAAAGATATCTATAGTCTAGCAGTAACAACGTCTTTCAAACTACTGTCCTTGTTATTTTCTCCATAGATATGTTTGACTTGACACATTTCATTATGATGGATAATGGATCTGATAGTTCATATCCGTACTGTTCTACTTCAAACTCGTTTACTAGTTCATTTCTGACAATGTTTCGTAAACTTCTGTTTGAAAAACATTCTTTTTGTTTAATGCTTATTTAGCTAATTCATCAACATCTGTGCCCAGCTTCATACACAAGCATGCTACATTCAGGTCTCAAGCTATTTAGTGCAAGCAATGGGGAAGGAGAGTAAGTTACAATTGCACTGTGTAGTCGTAGTTTCCACAAACTTGAAAGAAACAAGTATGGTAAACTGCTCAGTTTGCAAGGTTATAAATCCTAATACACCTCTGTATTATAGTGCCAATCAGACCGGTTAACGGAACAGTACTTCCAGCCCTCATACAGACTATCCACGTTCATTAAGAAATACAATCTCAAACCCTGATATCTTATTACAGCAAAAAAAAAAAAAATTGGTAATAACTGGGTTCCATTCTTTATAAAAAGTTCATTCATCTGGTCGATGCAAAATGTGGATACAATCTCAAGATTTCAGATTTCTTATCCTTAACAATCTTAGCGATCTAAGATCGTGTATGTGTTCCAGAGTACTGAGAGTAATCTAAGTTGAGGATTGTGCATGATTAGATTCTTGGGAGGGTAGGTGGGCATAGTGATATCAAAAGCTATTATCTGCCCTGGTGGCGGAAAATGCAGTTTTTTCCTTACATAATACAGTTCATGTAGTCCAAACACCTTTATGTGTGTGGCTGTTATTGGAATCCATCTTGATTCACGTGTCCCATGAATTATATGCTATAGCAATTGTTTAGAGACATCATCGTTTTGATCACCAGGCAGCAGCTTCAGTCCTATTATAACATTGATTTCACGTATTCTATCAGCAACACTAGGTATACCTAATTAATTCTTTATATTCAATATTTTAACAGTTACAAGGAAGTCCGGAATAATTCTCCTGCTTCATTTTGTTTTTCGAGTTTTTCAATAGTTCTACAGTGTTACTGGACTAAAAGTGGTGCATGGTTATCTATCAACAATCTTATGTATACTAAGTGCATCACTTTTGCCATTCTAACATTTGCACCGCATTTGGGATTATTAATTACAAGAACTCTGAGAGCTTTAAGTCTATCCTTACATTGCCGGCTAATTTTATTCACAGCTATTAGGTACATGGAACAGTAATGTCCTTCAGGACACATAACCATTAACGTTTAATTTTTTATGGTACATTTTTACGGTTGTCAATGTATCTGTTAAATACTTTGTTTTTTATTCTGCAGAACTTAAGAAAAAGATTATCACAGGTTGTCTGCTAATGATTTAGTGCGGACTGCATTTCACGATGCGTTTTAGTGTGCAAGAATATCATCAGCACAGCTAATTGTGATATTGCTGTGGGTATCTGGAATAGATTTAAGTAGAGTATTGATTAATGCATTAAATAGTGTAGGACATTATATACCTCCTTGGGGAGTGCCGAGTTGCATTTCTTTAATTTCACTTTTGTATCCCTGAAACATTGCAGGTGTGTTTCTGTAGTGAGACGCCCAAGTAGCCACTGTAAAAGTAGACCTCAAATGTTCATTTTAGCTACTTCATATAAAATGACTTCTCTATTTGCTACATAAAAAGCATTTTTAATGTAGAGAAGAGTCGGTCATTTGTGCGTTCCCATGTACAGACAAAAATGTTGCGACACAACTTGGTACACATTTGCTATGTATGAATCCATTAATACTGGGTGACAAGTATTCTTTAATTCTGTATAGTTATCTGTTTAGCACCATCCTTTCAAATGTTTTACACAGCCAACTAGTCAGCGAGATGGTGCGAATCACATTATGTTGATTAGATTTGGGAGCTGGTACAGTAATGATACTGGTCCACGAGGAAGCTCGATGACTCATAACATAACTCATTCTGTACAGTTCTAACAGTGGGTTACCAGTTACACATCTCAGTAATCTTATGATGTCATAAGTGATACCGTTCTTCCCAGGAGCAGTGGCTTTGCCCCTGGTGATGGCAGGGACAAAACTCTCACCCTACAACTGCAGCCAGCAGGTCCCATGCTGCAAGAACAGACTACCACCAACGCGTCTACCCTAACACCACACGAGCCACCAGTGAAGAGCACTATTGCCCAAGGGAGCAGAGTAAGCCATACCTTATTTTCCCTGAGCCATCCTTCACCGAGGTCGTATACGACATGATAGACTCTGTAGAAAAGAAAGAAATATTCATAACCATTGCGAAGATCTAGAATATATGCATGATGGACAAAACAGAATCCATGCGTTTATTAGCAAATGTAACCGACAGCCCATGACAGGGCCTAGAGACAATCATGGGATCTTGATGGCCTCAGCTCACTGCAGACCATAACATTTTTGCAGTGGAACTCACAGGGACTAGACCAAAACCCTGATCATGGCCACAGAACAGCTTCTGAATTAGATCGACATGTACTCTACAGGTAAAAACGCCATAGCTATCTACCTCATATTCACAAAGACATCTTCAAGATCCTCGGACGGGTCATCTTAGGGTTAAGACCCCTGTTAGGAAGCAGTTCTTGACGAGTCAGTCTATCAAATCAAACCTTCACACTTCTCTGTGTGTATAGTTCGTGGTCCAAGTCGGTCCGAAACAGCGTCAAAAGTTACACTATCCTAAGTGAGGATTATTTGAGTAGTGATACATTTAGATCATTCTCTTTAACTAGTTGTGTTTTCAAACATTTGAAAGAATGATACTTTACAGATTATACAATTGAATCAGGCACCAACTTTCTCCTCTTCTCTATGGTTTTATGAAAGGAAAGAATGTGCAGTATTTGATTATCATCTCTCTAGGGCACACATTGTTATAGTTTTACCACATTTCTTGATCTACATTGTTATAGTTTTACCACATTTCTTGATCTAAAATCTGCTTTTGAAATCGCAAACAGAACTGTTAATCTGCATGAATATCTATTTAATAGGTTATCTATTAAATAGAGTAAAAAGAAATGTTGGTTGGTACACCACAAGGAGTTCTCAGTCTCAAGCTATTTTATGTCCTGATTAATATTCTAAATGTTCTACCCACCTCAGCTAAGCATATATCTATACACTTTCCTGATGACATGAGAAGAGGTTCAAGAAATCTGTAATCGGACAGGCCTCATCATGTCTTCATCTAAAACAAAGATGTTGACAAGCAAATGACGCCCCGCCTATCTGTTTGCCGGGTGAAAACATCAGTTACGTTAAATCTTACAAATATTTTGATGAAGACGTACCCATACCACAACTACAAAAAAAAAAAAAAATGCAAAGATAAGCTAAATGCTCTTAGAGCTGCTGCTGGCTACAACTTTAAGTAAATTGTTAATGTGAGAATGATATACTTAGCTTATATTAGATTTTTACTTGATTATGCTTTGCCCATGTTAATATTAGTTAAGGAATATTCTCTCTGGCCTTTGGAGCTAATGCAAAATGAAGTCCTCAGAATTAATCTTGGCTGCCCTAAAACTACCAAGACTCTTAATATAAGGAAGGCGCTTGGTGTTCCTAGTATCAGTGATATTATTCAGAAATGAACTAAACACAGTCATTATAAATCTCATTTAATATCTAGATGTAAAAACCCATAGATCTCAATAAATTGTGAAAACCTGCAATTATATTAAGTTTTATAACTCGTACGAACTGTATCGCTGTAGAAAACAAGAGCATTTCACCCCTCTGTAGAAGCTGTATTCATTTAGTATCACATTCCTGTAATCCCCTCCCAACTGCTCTGGAATAAATTTCTCGCTTAAATGTTAGCAATAATTTTTCACAAGTTATATACACAGATGGATCTAAGCAGGTTTGTACTGGCAGGGCTGCATACCTTTTGTTGCTACCTTCCTAGATAAGAACGATAGGAACTATGTTGAGTTAGGCATAAGAATTAACAAATGGCGTCTACACTGCTAACTGATTTGTTTGATATCCTAATGTCAAAGAGACACTGAGCTTGTCTCTTTGACTAGTTCTCATTCTATGTCATCACTAAAGGCTCACATAATGAGTCTAACAACATACTCATTGGAGAAGCCAGATATAGATACAAAAAATCCGTGAAAAGTGATTAAAGTAAAATGTTTATTGATTCCATGGCACACTGAATTACTCCTTCATAATAAAGTTGATAAGTTAACCAAAGAAAGTGCCTTGAAGAAAAATGTAGAATATAACTTTGGTATGTCTGTGCGTAGCACTAGGAATAATATTAAAAGAAGAAATAAAAACCGAAGCTGAATATCATAACAATGCGTTTAGAAGCTTGAGTAGATCTATGAGTCATTATTATAATATGAACGTAGATAACGTTTATAGTTCAATTTACAATGTGAACAGATTGACTGATGTAATAGCCAGGCTTGATTACAAGTACTTCTGGCAGTGTGGGAGACACACAGAGGATCAGACTAAATGTAAAATATGTAGTCAGTGTCATGGTCACTTTCTTGAACATCATGTTTTTAATTGTCCAATTAGTGAGGAATATAGAGATAGAGAGAATAATAACCTATGTAATATGTCAAGGTCTTATTAATGAAAATAAGATACCAGATATTAAGCAAATATCTTAAATTTTGCTTGCAGTAGATAAATCAAGTGTTAATATAAATCCAGATGTACTGAAAACTTTTCGAAGCCTAGTTTCTAGGTGTTTCATGCATGCATATGCTCTTGCGCTACCGTTCTCAGGATGGATATTTGGGTTCACAATAAACAAAATCTAAATCTATCGATCTATGAAGAATGAAATAATTTGGCCAATAAAACAATATAAAATGATATTAAATGATCCATTTAGTGGACGTGGATAATATTATTGACTGATTTGGTAAATGTGGAAATTGGAGACTTACTTATACAGCAGGTCTATGAAGTTTGAATAGTAATTGAAGCCACTTGTATGAACAATTGTATGGTTTTATTTTTTATTGAACGGATGTTGATGCTGTTACTCTCAATAAATGGTAAGACAGCGAATAAAATAAATTTACTAAAATATTTTAATACTTCCCAATCATTTTTACAAGAACACATATAAAAAAAAATCTTTTAGCTAATTACAATTAGAACATATATATTTTTCACATAAATAAAAAATTCTTTTGATTTGCATTAATTTTTATTGCTCATTCAAGTGGTATTAATGCTATGAAAATCAATATTTCATGATAATTAATAAGCCAAGCAATTATAGTAAAAAAAAAATAGCTTCTGCGGGCTATTACTTTCCTCGGAATAGGTATTGACGTCCTTTACCATGGATAATTCCTGAGTCCGTCCCTGGTTACCATTCTCTATCCTACTCATGTCTTCATGGAGGTGCCTCCATATACCGGTGAAAGGCTCTTGATCCATGGAACTTGTGCCATCCTTCTTTGTCGGATCAAACCTAATTACTTCCCATTTCCTAGGTGCTATATGACTCTATGGGTGTAGCGCTTATCCATAATAACAATAATAACAATAATAATAATAATAATAATAATAAATAATAATAATAATAATAATAATAATAATAATATCCCTCTGTTTTTTCACTTATTTATTAACCTTGTTCTACAGTCTAATGATTGTTTAGCTTTCCGTATTAAAGTTTTTGTCCGATGTGTAGAGAGGTTTTATTTAATTAAGAGGTTTCATTGTCACTTTTCTACAGAGTTTTCAGCTCGTAATCCAAAACAAATGAGCGGGGCTGATCTTCTCCACATCAGATATTCTCAGGTTGCTGGCCAGTTAATTGAATTCCTCGCTGGCTGTGATTAAGTTGAGGTTTGTTAATATATTATTCATACATTTGACACTTCTCTGTTCAGCTCCACAATATTGTGAGTGTGAAGAAAAAAATATATAGGTTATTATGAAGTTTTTTTTTAAGGTAGAGTGTTATCACTTCCAATTTTTCTTCTGATGATCTAGTGAATTTCAAAATTTCTGTACTTGAATTTTCATTTGTAACACGAGCACTGTCCAAGGGAAAAACTAGTGAGAATGTTAACCTTACCTAGCGAGACTCAGACATTGGACTGAACAGTTAGTTTTTTCGATGGCATCTGGCCAGGGCCTCGGAATACGAGTGAAAATCCCATGGTCGAGCCTTCCTATTCCTGTGTAGAAAGATTGCCAGACGCTGCTGCTTCCATGCCCGACGGAACGACTTTCTGGGAAGAGCAACGAGTGGACCCTTCCCTAATTTCTCCCTTAAATTCGGCAGAGTCTGAAGCCGAAGCAAAATCAAGAGTGTCTTTCTCATGAAAAGGCTCCTACTGGTATGGGGTTAATGAAGGGCTACACAATGAAGTTAATAATCCTTAAAGGAATTAGAAACCAGTTCAACTAAAGGGAACATTTAGGCGGTTATAAAACTCTTTACAGCATCTTCAAACACTTCGGTTGGCCGTATTTGAGATAAGACGTCAAGGGATACTTCAGACACTATACTAAACCAGCGCCTTTGTGTTCTATCCCTGTTGTTCGAGAACTTTTTGCAGACCTAATCATCGACTGTGTAGGGCCTCTACCGAAGGCCATGAAAGATAAGGTGGTCCAATTAGCTATTTTTTTTTCTTTTGTGCCATCTGAGGAATGACAACAGATCCCAGCTGTTACAGTGCTCTGGGAGGGGAGGGGTGTGGCATACACTGAGTACGTCCCTTATATTCAGTGTGATTTACCCAACCACACATTCTGCATTTCTTCTATAATCAGCCATAAGACCAATAGCGTATTGTCGCTATACGTATCGGGATCCCAAGCTTGTATGAGGTTGAACTACCAATTATAAACATGAGCTAATAAGTGTGAGGGGTTGAACTTCAGACGAGTAAACTTTATGCCAACATCCAGGGCTGGAGGTCAGTCTCTCTAGTTTCACACTAATTAACACATGCTGAGTTCTGTCTATGTTCGATTATATGAGTTATTGCCATTTAACATACTCATTCTTAAAACGTAATCTGTGGAATATCTGTTAAATTACTGAATTCAATGTTAATATCGTTCTTATGTGTATCTGACACTGGTGATGGGAGTATACAGGTACTGCTGTAATACATCTTGCACCTAATTATTGCTCTCCTAATTGAACCTCTCTTTGAAATAATCACCAATCTTCACCATGATAAATTAGACACATGTGCAACACTTGTGTGCTTTTATTGAGGAAACGTTTCGCCACGCAGTGGCTTCATCAGTCCATACAAAGGAGAATGGTGAAGAACAGAAGGAGTTTGAAGTAATCGGTCCCTCAGCCTGGAGTCGACGTTGTCAGTCCATCAGTCTTGAAAAGAATACAGCATGTGCACGAAGACTATATACTGTAGACAGGTGAGGTGAAGCAGTCGTAGGTGAAATCACAATAAATGAATCCATAGATGGAAGTAGGTCATGCCTATAGGTTAGGCAAGTGAAGAATTCCTTGTATCAAGATCCCATCATCACCACCATCTACCATTATAATTACCATCAACCCCATCATCACCATCACCTACACTTTTATCACCACTATCTACATCATCACTACCATTTACAGTACTATAATCTCAACCATCATCATCATTCCTACCACTTACACCATCATCACTACAACCATCAACACTATCAGTGCTATCTACACCATCAACACCACAACTATCCACGTACTATCAATTCTATCTACACCATTATCTCCAGCTACAAAACAGTGTTTATTTCTATCTACACTCTCACCACCATCTACATCATCACCACCCCTCTCCCTCCCTGCTTCACACTCCCTCCCTGCTTCACTCTCCCTCCTTAATTCTCTCTCCCTCCCTGTTTCACTATCCATCCCTGCTTCACTCTCCCTCCGTGCTATACTCTCCCTCCCTGTTTCACTTTCCCTCCCTGCTTCACTATCCCTCCCTGCTTCACTCATCCTCCCTGCTTCACTCTCCCTCCCTGTTTCACTCACCTTCCCTGCTTCACTCTCTCTCCCTGTTTCATTCTCCTTCCCTGCTTGACTTTCCCTCCCTGTTTCATTCTCCCTCCCTGCTTCACTCTCCCTTCCTGCTTCACTCTCCCTTCCTGCTTCACTCTCCCTCCCTGCTTCACATTGCCATCCTGCTTCTCTCTCTCTCTCTCTCTCTCTCTCTCTCTCTCTCTCTCTCTCTCTCTCTCTCTCTCTCTCTCTCTCTCTCTCTCTCTCTCTCTCTCTTTCTTTCTCACCCTGATCCACTTTTCTTTCTCTCTGCTTCAGTCCTCCCCTTCCTCTTTCCCTACCTTATTCTTCTCCCATTTCCCCCAATCCTTCCCTCTCCTTCCTCCCCACCTCAGCTAGTCTTTCCCTATAAACCCTCTCCCTCTCTCCCTCCCCCTCTACCACCTTCCCACTTCTCCCGCACCCCCGCCTCCCCACCGTGCCCCAGGCTTCTCGTCCTCCCTCCTTCCCTGCCTCACTTTCTCCCTCGCTCTCCCTCCCTCCTTCCCTGCCCCACTCTCTCTCCGCAAACCTCCCTCCGTCCGTTTCTCCCTTTTTTCCTCCCTCCATCCTTGCCCAATTTTCCCTCCCTTCCTCTTTGCTCCACTCTCCTATATTTCCTCACTCTGCCCCCCTCTTTCTCTCATTGCCTCTCTCTTCCTGTCCCCTGCCTCTTTCTCTCTACCCCCTTCCTCTCACCCTCCCTCCCTGCCTCCCTGCCCCACCTCCTGGATATTTACCGCCAGTCCTCCACTTTAGAATTTGGTCATTTAAGCACGCATTCCAATGAGTCTTTGCCTGATATACGAGCGGTAATAATGGCCGAGCAGCGTCCACGGAGGCCTGACGTGTTGCCATTAATATGTTAAATGGAGAGAGTTACATTTAAAGTTTTGCCATTAAAACACCAGTTAAACCCGGAGCAAACTTTCATATTTCTGAGCATTTTTAGGTTGACTTTTGAGAAGGTATTGTATGTGTTGTATATTAAGCTTTTAGTGTTATAATTGGCGGAATGTGTCGCGGCTCTTGATGGTATCAGGTGACAAGCGTGTCCGCAATATTTGAGTCTATTTTTAATTTGGTTATTCATTGTTAGTATGTTTTAATTTAAGTGTTACACACAAAACATTAATTTTTTCCTCAGTGGTCTTGAGGTCACGCAGATGTTATGGGCACACACATGTTGTACATTATGTACAATTTATCTAGGATAACCCCGTAAATTTCAACAATATGACTTATTTCATTGGAGGTCCCTGATGAATTTTGTGATGTGTTTTTTGTCTGGTTGCATCCACGCGCCGCGTTTCCACGATGCTCTTCAAAATGACACTTTATATACTATATTCTGTTTAGCATTTATTTGATTTCGAAGATTTATTATAAAAAACTTCTTGATCGTCCGAGCATTTAGACAGATACCACAAAAACAAAAAAAATAATTACGTGTCATTTTTTCTTCAACGGTAAATTTTCTTCTTTAATGTATCATAGATGACAAAGACTTATGCAAGAACAAGAGACTTTAGTATGACAACGTATCGCTCAATAAGAGCTTTATCAAGTTATTCCTTGGTACCATCATGAGTTATTCCGTTGGCATGTAAAGTAGATAAAGTTCTCCTTCAGCGAAATGTTGTTAGAAACTAAAGTCTGATGTTGTTTCATGTGTGTTTGTCATGTACTTGTGGGTTGGTCGCCTCATGTGTGTTTGTTATGTACTTGTGGGTTGGTCGCCTCATGTGTGTTTGTCATGTACTTGTGGGTTGGTCGCCTCATGTGTGTTTGTTATGTACTTGTGGGTTGGTCGCCTCATGTGTGTTTGTCATGTACTTGTGGGTTGGTCGCCTCATGTGTGTTTGTTATGTACTTGTGGGTTTGTCGCCTCATGTGTGTTTGTCATGTACTTGTGGGTTGGTCGCCTCATGTGTGTTTGTCATGTACTTGTGGGTTGGTCGCCTCATGTGTGTTTGTCATGTACTTGTGGGTTGGTCGCCTCATGTGTGTTTGTCATGTACTTGTGGGTTGGTCGCCTCATGTGTGTTTGTCATGTACTTGTGGGTTGGTCGCCTCATGTGTGTTTGTCATGTACTTGTGGGTTGGTCGCCTCATGTGTGTTTGTCATGTACTTGTGGGTTGGTCGCCTCATGTGTGTTTGTCATGTACTTGTGGGTTGGTCGCCTCTTCAACGGGATGTGCCAGCAGTGGGCGGCTCTCCGCCTCACTGACTGACATAACCACAGATCCTCATTGCAGACATAGCAGGACTTTATTTTTTGTTTGGGGAAATATCCTATTATCACATCTAATTTTTTAACACACTGGCCGTCTCCCACCAAGCCAGGGTGACCCGAAAAAGAAGAAACGCCTTCACCATTACTCACTCCACCACTGTCTTGCCAGAGTCGTGCCGATACTACAGTTCAAAAGCTGCAACATATCACCATCCCTCCTTCAGTGTGCAGGCGCTGTATTTCCCACCTCCAGGACTCAAGTTCAACTTATCGGTTTCCCTGAATCCCTTCATTACTTTGCTCACACTCCAGCAGCACGTCAATCTCATCATGTATCCATTAATTTTTTAAAGGTCTGGACCTTCTGGTCAAATGACCTTCTGTTCAAATGACCTTCTGGTCAAATGACGGTCAAATGACCGTATTTTTCACTAATCAGGCTGACATATTACTAAGAAACTCGTTAGGAAAGATCTTCATATTTCTCCTGAGAAATAAAAATACTGTTAACAGATTTAAACAAAATTCAACAATACTCAAGGAATATTCTAGAATTGGGCGATTTTTTTTCGTTTAACCCCTATTGTTATTAAGAAAGAACGAAAATGAAAGAGAAGATCAGATAGGTGTATGAGAAAACTGGGGAGAGGCGAAGGTGAAGATTTATGAGCGAATTTATTTTGAGACCGGAAAACAGTGCAGGAGATTTGAAAAAAAATTTCTATGCTCTCATCATGGAAGCAAAGATTCAGGCGGGGCTCACAAAATATAATACCTATTAATCAGCTCATCATAATCCAGCTCATCCTCTTAACAACACTCAGCTTTTCACTCTTGATAAGACAGCTAAATAGGTGACTGTTTAATGAGTTTTTAACAGTGACTCTTTGACATAGCTCTTTCTGGTGCTCATGATAGGAGCGTGTTTTGTGTTTTCACGCGTCAAAAAGTTTTATTCGTCTTTATCTTATATATCATTTATTGGCATTATGGTAGGTTATAATTGGTCATTTTTAAATGACAGAGAACAATCTATTCTGACCTAACCTAACCTAACCTACTCTAACCTAACTAAAATAACGAGAAGTTTACTGCAAAAAAACGAGACATCTACAAAGAGCAAGTATTGTGTTGTTTGTGCAAAAATTACTTTACACTTTTCCGGAAAGTTTTTAGATATGGAATACATTTAGCTCTGTTATTTCACACACGCAACACACACGCATACTCACACACAAACACACAAATACACACACACACACACACACACACACACACACACACACACACACACACGTCAGGCCCATACTAGAGTATGCAGCACCAGTCTGGAACCCACACCTGGTCAAGCATGTCAAGAAATTAGAGAAAGTGCAAAGGTTTGCGACAAGGCTAGTTCCACAACTTATGAAGAAAGGTTGAGGGAAATAGGACTAACAACACTGGAGGACAGAAGGGTTAGAGGAGACATGATAACGACATACAAAATACTGCGGGGAATCGACAAGGTAGATAGTGACAGGATGTTCCAGAGAGGAAACACAGAAACAAGGGGACACAACTGGAAGCTGAAGACTCAGATGAGTCAGAGGGATGTTAGGAAGCAATTCTTCAGCCATAGAGTAGTTAGGAAGTGGAATAGTTTAGCGAACGATATAGTGGAGGCGGGAACCATACATAGTTTTAAGACAAGGTATGATAAAGCTCACGGAGCAGGGAGAGCAGAGACCCAGTAGCGGACAGTGCAGAGGCGGGGCCAGGAGCTGAGTCTCGACCCCTGCAACCACAATTAGGTGAGTAATTAGGTGAGTACACACACCCAATCAAACACCATATACAACAGTTCAAGTGTCTATCGACAAGTGTCTTTGATAACTAGAACCTACGTACGCACACACACACACAACCACAGGGAGATCAATTGGGAAAACCTGGGGGGATACCGAAAAATGGAGAGCCAAGATGATGGATGTGGTACTGGAAAACCTCAAGGTTCTGAGCTTTGAGTACATAGTAGAGTTACAAGTGGAGAGGGTAACTGGAGTTGAATGGGATAAGCCAAACTATAAAAGAGGGGACTACACTGGCATGAGGAACTTCCTGCAGGAGGTTCAGTGGGACAGAGACATGGTAGGAAAGTCAGTAAACGAAATGATGGAATACGTAACAACAAAATGCAAGGAGGCAGAGGAAAGGTTAGTTCCCCAGAGCAACAGAAATAATGGGAAGATCAGAACGAGCCCCTGGTTTATCCGAAGGTGTAGGGAGGCAAAGACTAAGTGCACTAGAGAATGGAAAAAGTACAGAAGGCAAAAGACCCAGGAAAATAAGGAGATTAGTCGAAGAGGCAGAAACGAGTATGCACAGATAAGGACTCCCTCCCAGCGACAGTACGAAAACGACATAGCATCGAAAGTCAAGTCTGACCCGAAACTGGTGTATAGCCACATTAGGAGGAAGACAACAGTCAAAGACCAGGTGATCAGGCTGAGGAAAGAAGGTGGGGAACTCTCAAGAAATGATCAAGAGGTATGTTAGGAGCTCAACACGAGATTTAAGGAGGTATTTACAGTGGAGGCAGGAAGGACTCTGGGAAGACAGAACAGAGTGGGACATCAACAAGGAATATACCAACAAGTGTTGGATGTCATACACACAACTGAGGAGGAGGTGAAGAAGCTGCTAAGTGACCTTGATATCTCAAAGGTGATGGGATCGGACAACATCTCCCCATAGGTGCTTAGAGAGGGAGCAGAGATGCTGTGTGTGCCACTAACTACAATCTTCAACACATTCCTTGAAACTGGGCAACTACCTGAGGTATGGAAGACGGCAAATGTAGTTCCCATTTATAAGAAAGGAGACAGAACTGAGTCACTAAACTATAGACCAGTGTCACTGACGTGAATAATGTGCAAAGTCATGGAGAAGATTATCAGGAGGAGAATGGTGGAGCACATGGAACGGAACAAGATTACAAACGACAACCAGCACGGATTCATGGAAGGCAAATCCTGTGTCACAAAACTTCTGGAGTTCTATGACAAAGTAACAGAAGACACGAGAGAGAGGATGGGTTGATTGCATTTTCTTGGACTGCAAGAAGGCCTTCGACACAGTTCCTCATAAGAGATTGGTGCAGAAGCTAGAGGATCAGACGTGTATAACAGGAAGGGCACTGCAATGGAGCAGAGAATACCTGACAGGGAGGCAACAAAGGGTCATGGTACGTGCTGAGGTATCACAGTGGGTGCCTGTGACGAGCGGGGTCCCACAGTGGTCAGTCCTAGGACCAGTGCTATTCTTGGTATATGTGAATGACATGACGGAAGGGATATACTCAGAAGTGTCACTGTTCGCAGATGATGTGAAGTTAATGAGGAGAATTAAATTATATGAGGATCAGGCAGGACTTCAAAGAGACCTGGACAGGCTGGACACCTGGTCCAGCAACTGGCTTCTCGAATTTAATCCCGCCAAATGCAAAGTCAAGAAGATCGGGGAAGGGCAAAGAAGACAGCATACAGAGTATAGGCTAAGTGGCCAAAGACTGCAAACCTCGCTCAAGGAGAAAGATCTTGGGGTGAGTATGACACCGTTCACGTCTCCGGAAACACATATCAACCAGATAACTGCTGCAGCTTATTTGCGCCTGGCAAACATGAGAATAGCGTTCCGACAAATTAGTAAGGAATCGTTCAAGACACTGTACACCGTGTACGTCAGGCCCATACTAGAGTATGCATCACCAGTTTGGAACCCACACCTGGTCAAGCACATCAAGAAATTAGAGAAAGTGCAAAGGTTTGCGACAAGATTAGTTCCAGAGCTAAGGGAAATGTCCTACGAAGAAAGGTTAAGGGAAATCGGCTTGACAACACTGGAGGACAGGAGGGTTAGGGAAGACATGATAACGACATACAAAATACTGCGTGGAATAGACAAGGTGGATAGAGACAGGATGTTCCAGAGAAGGGACACAGAAACAAGGGGTCACAATTGGAAGTTGGAGACTCAGATGAGTCTTCAAGTGATGTAGTGGAGGCAGGAACCATACATAGCTTTAAGACGAGGTATGATAAAGCTCATGGAGCAGGGAGAGAGAGGACCTAGTAGCGGTCAGTGAAGAGGCGGGGCCAGAAGCTGAGTCTCGACCCCTGCAATCACAATTAGGTGAGTACACACACACACACACACACACACACACACACATAAACACTAGAAAGGGGACAACGCGGGCATGAAGAACTTCCTAAACGGGGTTCAGTGGAACAGAGAACTGGAAGGGAAATCAGTAAACGAGATGATGGAATATGTGACAGCAATATGCAAGGAAGCTGAGGAGAGGTTTGTACCCAAGGAAAACAGAAACAACGAAACGTGGTTCACCCAAAGGGGAAGGGAGGCCAAAACCAAGTGTGCTAGGGTATGGAAGAAGTATAGAAGGCAAAGGACCCAAGAAAATAAGGAGAGCAGTCGCAGAGCCAGAAATGAATATGCACAGGTAAGAAGAGAGGCCCAACGACAGTACGAGAATGACATAGCAGGGAAATCCAAATCTGACCCGAAACTGTTGTACAGCCACATCAGGAGGAGAACAACAATCAAGGACCAGATGATCAGGCTAAGGAAGGAAGGAGGAGAGATCACAAGAAATGACCGCGAAGTGTGTGAGGAATTCAACAGGAGATTCAAAGAAGTGTTCACCGTGGAGACATAAGGGACTCCAGAAAGACAGAGAGGAGGGGTACACCACCAAGTGTTGGACACAATACACGCAACCAAGGAAGAAGTGAATAGGCTGCTGAGTGAGCTAGATACCTCAAAGGCGATGGGGCCGGATCACATCTCTCCATGGGTCCTGAGAGAGGGAGCTAAGGCTCTATGTGTATCCCTAACAACAATATTCAACACATCTATCGAAACAGGGAGACTACCTGAGAGTAATGGAAGACAGCAAATTTTAAAGTTCCAATCTTTAAAAAAGGAGGAACAGACATGAAGCACTTAACTACAGACCAGTGTCACTGACATGTATAGTATGCAAAGTCATGGAGAAGATTATCAGGAGAAGAGTGGTGGAGCACCTAGAAAGGAATGAGCTTATCAACGGCAGTCAACACTGTTTCAAGGATGGGAAATCCTGTGTCACAAACCTACTGGAGTTCTATGAGAGGGTGACAACGGTAAGACAAGAGAGGAAAGGGTGGGTAGCTTGCATTTTCTTGGACTGTAAGAAGGCGTTTAACACGGTTCCACACAAGAGACTAGTGCAAAAGCTGGAGGACTAGGCAGGGATAACAGGGAAGGCACTACAATGGATCAGGGAATACCTGTCAGGAAGACAGCAGCGAGTCATGGTTCGTGGCGAGGTGTCAGAGTGGGCGTCTGTGACGAGTGGGGTTCCACAGGGGTCAGTCATAGGACCGGTGCTGTTTTTGGTATTTGTGAATGACGGAAGGAATACACTCCGAAGTGTCCATGTTTGCAGATGATGTGAGGTTGATGAGAAGGATTCAATCGGACGAGGACCAGGCAGAACTACAAAGGGATCTGGACAGGCTGCAGGACTGGTCCAGGAATTGACTCATGGAGTTCAAACCCACTAAGTACAAAGTCATGAAGATTGGGGAAGGGCAAAGAAAACCGCAGACGGAGTACAGTCTAGGGGGCCAGAGACTACAAACCTCAATCAAGGAAAAAGATCTTGGGGTGAGTATAACACCAGGCACATCTCCTGAGGCGCACATCAACCAAATAACTGCTGCAGCATACGGGCGCCTAGCAAACCTAAGAACAGCATTTCGGCATCTTAATAAGGAATCGTTCAGAACCTTGTACACTGTATACGTTAGGCCCATACTGGAGTACGCAGCACCAGTTTGGAACCCACACCTAGCCAAGCACATAAAGAAACTAGAGAAAGTGCAAAGGTTTGCAACACGACTAGTCCCGGAGCTAAGGGGTATGTCCTGCGAGGAGAGGTTAAGGGAAATCGACCTGACGACATTTGAGGACAGGAGAGAAAGGGGAGACATGATAACGACATATAAAATACTAAGAGGAATTGACAAGGTGGACAGAGACAGAATGTTCCAGAGATGGGACACAGCAACAAGGGGGCACAGCTGGAAGTTGAAGACTCAGATGAATCACAGGGATGTTAGGAAGTATTTCTTCAGTCACAGAGTGGTGAGAAAGTGGAATAGCTTGGGAAGCGATGTAGTGGAGGCAGGATCCATTCATAGCTTTAAGAAGAGGTATGATAAGGCTCATGGCGAAGGGAGAGAGACCCAGTAGCGGCCAGTGAAGATGCGGGGCCAGGAGCTATGACTCGACCCCTCCAACCACAGCTAGGTGAGTACAACACACACAAACACACACACACAACACACACGCAGTGAACAATCATTAACATCAAAGGAATGTTTGGGGTTCGAACTAGGAAACCACCACCAGAACATGTAGGCAACAATAAGTTTCTTCCATCTAGATATATTTATTCACTAGAACAGTTTCCACAGCCCACTAATGTTCCCACAGATGTGTTTTTTTTTTTTATGACAGACTCTTTTACAAGCATAACCGAGAATTTAGTGGGCCTTAATAAATTACAGTCTGATGGGAAAGAAATTTAGATCAAACCCCCCTCCCCCCCAAGCACACAGATAGAAACGAAAGAACAAGTAAAAAAATATTAAAAAAATGGTTTAAAATCAAATTTACTTTATTTTTAATTCACGAAAGCACAGTAGCTAACTTTTTGTCTGATTCAGCAAATACTCTTAAACTTATTAAAATAACCTACATGATAACGAATCTTAATGATATATTAGTTTGTCTGTGTAATGTAGATTGTAGAAATAATTTTTGAATACTAATTTTTCAATACTTATTTTCTCTGATATAATCCGCATTTGCTTCTGGCTCACACTGAAAGCCATTCAGAGGGTAAACACATCACCTTTGGACTAGTGCGAGAACCTCTGACTTCAAGCCAATGGATTGTGTATTTATACCCTTAACTCTAAAACAAAGACTTTTTGGAAAGTTTTTATATAAATCAATTTTTCAGGCTAAGAACTGTTATCCTACCTCAGCTCATTTCAAAGCCCAGCCCTATCTAAGGTATACTACCCCCTCTTTCCTTGGACGAGACCCACAACAGTCGGCTAACACCCAGGTTCCTACTTACTGCTAGGTGAACAGGCTGCAGCAGGTGTATGGAAACATGCACAACGTTATAAAAGAGAGCTGCAAACATGCTAACTATAGAAATAAAAAGTGCGTAATCAACCCCTTGCCCGAAATTTATGCACACTGGTAAGCAATTTATTTTATTTTATATATTCTTTTATTTTATTTTTGAACAGGCATTCCATGGTGAAGGTACCTATTTATACATAGGAATGCGCTGATAGAGACATTTCAAAAGACGAGATATAGCTCTTCAATGTCACTGGCACGATACGAGAGACTCGTAATGGTTGATTTTAAACAATTTAAGAAGTTAGCTTCGTCCTCGGGCAAGCAGCCTTTAAACCAATTTTTGGGATGCGAATATAATAATTCTGAAAATATTAAGTTAGGTCTGAAGAGGTGCTGGCGGACTGTGGTGCAAGTTGACTGTGGTGCTAGTTGATTGTGTTAGTCGATGACTAAAATGCCGATGGATTGTGGTAGTCTTTGATTGAGGTGCTGATGGATTGAGGTCGGCTGAAGCACAGGTGGATTGTGGATGACAGTGGACTGTGGCTGTTGTTGAGTGGAGTGATGGTGGATTGCGTTACTTGTCAAGTAGGGTGCAGTTGGATTGTGGAAATTGTTGACTAATATGCTGATAGATTGTTGTATATTTTGTTTTGAGGCGATTGCGGACGGTGGCAATCGTTGTTCTGATAAACAATAGATTATGATGTTTTAGAAGCTTGGGAAATGTAATTGACGTTAACAGTGTTAATAGATAATGATACATGAAGTTTCAGACGGTTTTGCTTTGTAGTAATTGTTGGTTGAGGTGCAAGTGGATTGTAGTAATTGTTGGTTGAGGTGCAAGTGGATTGTTGTAATTGTTGGTTGAGGTGCAAGTGGATTGTAGTAATTGTTGGTTGAGTAAGTGGATTGTTGTAATTGTTGGTTGAGGTGCAAGTGGATTGTTGTAATTGTTGGTTGAGTAAGTCGATTGTTGTAATTGTTGGTTGAGGTGCAAGTGGATTGTTGTAATTGTTGGTTGAGGTGCAAGTGGATTGTTGTAATTGTTGGTCGAGGTGCAAGTGGATTGTTGTAATTGTTGGTTGAGGTGCAAGTGGATTGTTGTAATTGTTGGTCGAGGTGCAAGTGGATTGTTGTAATTGTTGGTTGAGGTGCAAGTGGATTGTTGTAATTGTTGGTCGAGGTGCAAGTGGATTGTTGTAATTGTTGGTCGAGGTGCAAGTGGATTGTAGTAATTGTTGGTTGAGGTGCAAGTGGATTGTAGTAATTGTTGGTTGAGGTGCAAGTGGATTGTAGTAATTGTTGGTTGAGGTGCAAGTGGATTGTAGTAATTGTTGGTTGAGGTGCAAGTGGATTGTAGTAATTGTTGGTTGAGGTACAAGTGGATTGTAGTAATTGTTGGTTGAGGTGCAAGTGGATTGTAGTAATTGTTGGTTGAGGTGCAAGTGGATTGTAGTAATTGTTGGTTGAGGTGCAAGTGGATTGTAGTAATTGTTGGTTGAGGTCAAGTGGATTTGGTAATTGTTGGTTGAGGTGCAAGTGGATTGTAGTAATTGTTGGTTGAGGTGCAAGTGGATTGTAGTAATTGTTGGTTGAGGTGCAAGTGGATTGTGTAATTGTTGGTTGAGGTGCAAGTGGATTGTTGTAATTGTTGGTTGAGGTGCAAGTGGATTGTTGTAATTGTTGGTCGAGGTGCAAGTGGATTGTTGTAATTGTTGGTTGAGGTGCAAGTGGATTGTTGTAATTGTTGGTCGAGGTGCAAGTGGATTGTTGTAATTGTTGGTCGAGGTGCAAGTGGATTGTAGTAATTGTTGGTTGAGGTGCAAGTGGATTGTAGTAATTGTTGGTTGAGGTGCAAGTGATTGTAGTAATTGTTGGTTGAGGTGCAAGTGGATTGTAGTAACTGTTAGTCGAGGTGCAAGTGGATTGTGGTAATCGTTGGTTAAGGCGCAAATCGACTGTAGTAACTGTTAGTTGAGGCGCAAATCTACTATAGTAACTGTTAGTTGAGTAAGTAACATGTACAACATCTAGACATAAGAGTCTCACTCATCTACTTGTCGGTATTGTATATCAGGTATAATATGATGTTTAAAGTTGCATTTTAGTTGAGGTGTAAATGGACTGTAGCAATTGTTGGTTGAGGTGCATATTGTTTGATACACTTGTGAAGCGCGAAACACAAAAGGGCTCTTGTGACTGCCATTGTCTGGTGCGACGAGTGGTCTGGGCGGTGAAGTAGCTCAGTGTGTTGTGGGTGAGAGCTATTATGTCTTGAGCACCTTAATAGGTTTGTGATAGCCACACTCTGCCCAGAGTGGTGGAACTCACCTTTCCTAAGGACATTTTTGAAGTCGAAAAAAAAATCTTAACGTATTGTCCACGATCTCATTTAATATTTTTTCTTGAAACTCTGTGACCTTTTCACAAGAGATTCTTTACTCGAGTAAAAAAAAATTCAAAATATATTTTCCACGTTTCCTTCATTTTAATTTGTTTCAAAACCTTTTCACATTTTCTCAATAGATTCTTAAGTTAATAAATAAAAGGACAAAACAAGTTTTGCACGTTATCTCCATTTAATTTATTTTTCGAAAATTTTTGACCTTTTCCCAACAGAATATTATCGGAAAATAAAATTAATTTGCAAATTTTCCATGTTTTCTCCATTTGAAAATTATTTTCAATATATTTTTTTCCGAATTTCAAGGAAGTTCTATGCTTCAATATTGCCCTAGTGTACTTTTATGCGCCACACAAGAACATTGTTTGATGTATATTTGACACTGCGTCTAGTCTAGCTTACTTGTAATGGATACCTCCTCAGCTATGCTGCCGCGTCTAGGAGGTAACTTTTCTGCCGCCACGGTAGATCCCGGGTAAAGCTTTGTTATTACTTATTCATGGAAACATAATGAGGCAGAGAAGGAGAATGGAGGGTGAGAGAGAAGTTTCTTAAATGGTTCTCTCTCTTTCTCTTCACACATTATTCTACAGGGTTAGGTTTAAGGTTCCAAACTTTATTTACAAGCTAAGAGATGCTTCCTACATCAACACATTTGTGATTTTTTTTTTATTGTTTGGTATATACAGATAAGGAACAGGATGAAGTTGGAGCCATCTGTGGGCCAGCGATTTCATTTGGTCAACTGACTTCATATCGTTGATGTCGTTATGCATGTACGAACATGCGACATTTAATAGCCATATACCCACCATTTTCATTTGTGTTATTATATCAGATATACTTTTTGGTTATAATAATTGTACTCTGTGGCTCGAGGGTGATATGTTAATGGAAATGTAAGTATATTTAGTTTAATAGTTTTGTATTAGTATTAAACTGATTAGATAGATAATATTTCTAAAATCTCTAAAATACCAGTCCGTCTTGAAGATGGTTCAAAAGTGACGCACAGTGAATTTCGCAGATTTACCTCTGTAATTTCTTCGTATTACTTCGTAACTCAACTCGATTGCCGGCCCCCCAGGGATCCTTCCCAGCCTCACCCTGACATTCGTCTCCCGGATTCCCTTTATGCCATCTCATTATTATTATTATTATTATTATTATTATTATTATTATTATTATTATTATTATTATTATTATTATTATTATTATTATTATTATTATTATTATTATTGTAATTATTATTATTATTGTAATTATTATTATTATTATAATTATTCTATTAGCATTAATATTATTGTTTACATTTTCAAGGGAAAGCTCTAAACGAGTAAATTCATACAGCACCTTGGGAATGGAAGCTAATATAGGTTTAATCTGAGGAAGGGGAATGCCAATATTTCGGATCAAGATCCCTTCAGCAGCATTAAGGCCCCTGCATCCCGTAGAGGGGTATGGTCTCTCATACTTTATCCATTTTATGAGGTGTCTGTGATTATTGCTTCTCAATCCTTTCCATCACCTCTGGTGGGCCACGTAAGCACCTACCACCACCGTCATCGCATCTCCTATCATCAGTAGCAGCCACTAATCCCCTAATGGGATTTCCTACCAGAATTTATTGGTTGTAATCCGGGCTTTCCCTTGCAATTGTAAAATTTCTTACCCAGAACTAATGTACTTTTTATTTTAGATTTATTCACCTGATTATCTGATGGATTTCTTAACTCGTTTCCATAGGGAGTGAACCTAACAATATATCGTACCTAATGTCCCCATAGAGAGTGAACCTAACAATATCTCGTACCTAATGTTCCCATTGAAAGTGAACCTAACAATATCTCGTACTTAATGTTCCCATAGTGAGTGAACCTAACAGTGTCTCATACCTAATGTTTCCATAGTGAGTGAACCTAACAATATCTCGTACCTAATGTTTCCATAGGGAGAGAACCTAACAATATCTCGTACCTTTTGTTTTCATAGGCAGTGAACTTAAGGGAAAGGACTCAGGAAATGAATCCATAGACAGTAAATCTAACAATATGTCCACGGATCATATATATATATAATATCATATATATATCATATATATATCATATATATGTAGGGAATAGGAGGTAGGTATTGAAAGCAATGAACAGTTTTTAGGAGGATAGTGAGACTCAGGTTAGAGTATATCGGAGAGAGAGACGGAGATTAATTCCCAGTAAAAGTAGGCCTTAGACAAGGATGTGTGATGTCCTCATGGTTGTTCAATATATTTATAGATGTGGTTGTAAGAGAAGTGAATGCTCGGGTGCTGGCAAGAGGTTTGTGGTTAAAAGATAAAGGATCTAACACAAAGTGGGAGTTGTCACAGTTGCTCTTTGCTGATGACACTGTGCTTTTGGGAGTTTCTGAAGAGAAGTTGCAGAGGTTGGTGGATGAGTTTGGTAGGGTGTGTAAAAGAAGAAAATTAAAAGTGAATATAGGAAAGAGTAATGTGATGAGGATAACAAAAAAATTAGGTAACGGAAAAGTGGATATCACATTGGAGGGAGAAAGTATGGAGGAGGTGAATGTGTACAGATATTTGGGAGTGGACGTGTCAGCAGATGGGTCTATGAAAGATGAGGTGAATCATAGAATTGACGAGGGGAAAAAGGTGAGTGGTGCACTGAGGAGTCTGTGGAGACAAAGAACTTTATCCATGAAAGCAAAGAGAGGAATGTATGAGAGTATAGTTATACCAACTCTCATGTATGGGTGTGAGTGCATGGGTTGTGAATGTTGCAACAAGGAGAAGGCTGGAGGCAGTGGAGATGTTATGTCTGAGGGCAATGTGTGGTGTGAATATAATGCACAGAATCCGTAGTTTGGAGATTAGGAGGAGGTGTGAGATTTCCAATACTATTATCCAGGGGGCTGAGGAGGGATTATTGAGATAGTTTGGACATGTTGAAAGGATGGAACGAAATAGAATGACTTCGAGTGTAAATCTTTAGTGGAGGGAAGGCGGGGCAGGGGTCGGCCTGGGAAAGGTTGGAGAGAGGGGGTAAAGGAGGTTTTGTGTGCGAGGGGGATTGGACTTCCATCAAGCGTGCATGAGCGTATTAGATAGGAGCGAATGGAGACAAATGGTTTTTAGGACTTGACGTGCTGTTGGAATGTAAGCAAGGTAACATTTATGAAGGGATTCAGGGAAACCGACAGGCCGGACTTGATTCCTGGAGATGGGAAGTACAGTGCCGACACTCTGAAGGAGGGGTGTTAATGTTGCAGTTTTATAACTGTAGTGTAAGCATGCCTCTGGCAAGACAGTGATGGAGTAAATGATGAAAGTTTTCCTTTTTTGTGCCACCCTGCCTTGGTGGGAAACGGCCGATGTTCTAGCTAACGCTAGACGTTGATCCAAGGCACCCAGCTTTCAGGCAGGTGGCTTACAGCTTTTCATCTCATCCCCTGCATGCATCGACACAACTGCGTAACTTGTCATGAGGTTTGTAGGTTCGAGTCTCCGTCGGCCAGAGATCAGTGTTTGTGTATATTTCGCCTGCTCTTGCGAATTCCTAGCATATATATATATATATATATATATATATATATATATATATATATATATATATATATATATATATATATATATATATATATATATATATATATATATATATATATATATATATAGCAAAAGATCACACAGTAAACAGGTGATATCAAAATATGCAAGAAAACCACTATGAAAAATAGAAGAATTCCAAGCGCTTTCGTGACTACTCACATTATCAAGGAACTATAACAGGAAACATGACAAGAAGGGCTTATATAAGGGGCGAGACTACACCTCACAGTCACATCACACTAACGAAGACTACACCTCACAGTAGCGTAACATCACACGACTCTGTGAAGAGGAACATAAGAAAGGACCTGAAACTCTTCCCAAGAATTAAGATTAGTCCAATTTATCATTAAATTCTTCCCAAATTTTATTAATTATAAATGAATCCAATTTATATAAACCAAAAGAAATATTCATATTATTTTCAAAACTGCTTTTAATGAAACATGATTCTATTATATTTCTCTCAACCATGGACTTGCTTGATACAACCTTCTCAGCATTTTGAAAATCAATTGGATGGTTAAAATCTCTCACATGAATAAATAGAGCATTAGAATCTTGTCCAGTTCTAATGCTATATTTATGTTGTTTTAATCTTAGTTCAAGACTTTTACCAGTTTGACCATAATAAACTTTATCGCATATTTTACAGGGAATCTTATAGACACATCCGTCAGCATTTTGGGGGGAATTTTTTATCAAAAGTCTTTTTACTGTGTCAAGATTTTTAAATACAACTTTGATATTAAAATTCTTAAGAAAGGAAGGCATATCAACCAAGTTTTCATGGTAAGGGAGAACCAACATATTTTTGGTTGAATAAGGTTGGTTGTCCCTTTTGGATTGTAAAAGTATTTCTAGCTATTTTAAAAGATTTATCAATTATGTTTCTTGGGTATTTTAAATCATTAGCTATTTCATAAATTTTAGAGATTTCTTCATCTATGAACTCTGGACTACAAATACGTAAAGCTCTCAAAAACATTGAAGAAAAAACCGACACTTTAACTCTATCTTGATGTGAAGAGTAATAGTGTACATAGGAACAATTATGTGTAGGTTTTCTGTAAATTTTAAATTTAAAATCAATGTTACCCTTAATAATAAAAACATCTAGGAAGGGCAATGAGTTATTTACTTCGAATTCAACAGTAAAATTTATAGAATGAGCTAAGCTATTTAATTTAACAAGGAAATGGTTTATATCTACATTCTTAGGCATAAGGCACAAAATATCATCAACATATCTATACCACTTAGCTCTATTGGGAAGGATAGTGTTAAGCAATCTTGTTTCGAAAAATTCCATATATAAGTTACTAAGAACAGGTGAAAGAGGATTTCCCATTGCCATACCAGCCCTTCTTGTCATGTTTCCTGTTATAGTTCCTTGATAATGTGAGTAGTCACGAAAGCGCTTGGAATTCTTCTATTTTTTCATAGTGGTTTTCTTGCATATATATATATATATATATATCATATATATATATATATATATATATATATATATATATATATATATATATATATATATATATATATATATGCAAGACAACCACTATGAAAAATAGAAGATTCAAGCCCTTTTGTGACTGCTCACATTATCGTGAGCAGTCACGAAAGCGCTTGGAATTCTTCTATTTTTTCATAGTGGTTGTCTTGCATATTTTAATATCACATGTTTACTGTGATCTTTTGCATATATATAAAAAAAAATTTATATATATATATATATATATATATATATATATATATATATATTATATATATATATAAACACTGATCTCTGGCCGACGGAGACTCGACCCTACGAACCTTGTGACAGGAACGCAGTGCTTTACCGACCGTACCACACTGGACCAATACCTTGGCATCCAGCTCACGCTAGACGTTGATCCAAGGCACCCAGCTTTCAGGCAGGTGGCTTACAGCTTTCATCTCATCCCCTGCATGCATCGACACAACTAGAGATTTTTACAATGCTAGGAATTCGCAAGAGCAGGGTATTGGTCCAGTGTGGTACGGTCGGTAAAGCACTGCGTTCCTGTCACAAGGTTCGTAGGGTCGAGTCTCCGTCGGCCAGAGATCAGTGTTTGTGAATATTTCGCCTGCTCTTGCGAATTCCTAGCATATATATATATATATATATATATATATATATCTGAACCTAACGAAAAAAAAATATTTCATTGTGTTTGTTTATTAAATTGTTGTAAACTTATCTAAAATATATTTAGTTGGATTAGGCTAAATTAAATTGCACTTGTTATAATAAGGTTAGGCAAGTTTTCTAAGGTTCTTTAGGTACAAAATTATTAATTGGTAAATTAACATAAATGAAAAATATATATCTTTAAACGTATAAGAGAAAATTTTAGAAAGGACTTAATTTTAAACATGTTCTTGCTAATTGACCAGTTTTTACCCATTCGGCACGACATACATTATATATATATATATATATATATATATATATATATATATATATATATATATATATATACATATATATATATATATAGGATGGGGTCCACCTCTGGTACAAATTGTGGGACCCATAGCCTCGGAGAAGTGGATAAAAGGCTTCAAGGAAGAATATTTGGATTTCTTCCTGATGCCATTTGAATATTCCACTTCTCCTACCACCCCATCTTTTAATTTTTTTTACCAATAGGTATGTTTTATTACATAATATGGTACAAAAGATTTGAGAGATACATTGTTGATATAAAAATGGCATATACAGTACACGAGGTGAGAGATACATGTCTAGTACATATTGTTACATCTTTGTCACTGATTATAATGCGAAAATCTCATCCAGCTCTTCCGAGCTGGTGCGCGTGCCCAGAATACAGCATGCATTACCCCTCTGAACAGCAGCGCTGAGTCGCTGGAACAGCGAGTTTATTATTTTCTCTGAGGATGAGGGTCCCCAGGACAGTTCCAGAGGTGGTACCTCCCTATATATATATATATATATATATATATATATATATATATATATATATATATATATAATAAAAGATCCACAGTAAACAGGTGATATCAAAATATGCAAGAAAACCACTATGAAAAATAGAAGAATTCCAAGCGCTTTCGTGACTACTCACATTATCAAGGAACTATAACAGGAAACATGACAAGAAGGGCTTATATAAGGGGCGAGACTACACCTCACAGTCACATCACACTAACAAAGACAACACCTCACAGTAGCGTAACATCGCACGACTCTGTGAAGAGGAAAATAAGAAAGGACCTGAAACTCTTCCCAAGAATTAAGATTAGTCCAATTTATTATTAAATTCTTCCCAAATTTTATTAATTATAAATGAATCCAATTTATATAAACCAAAAGAAATATTCATATTATTTTCAAAACTGCTTTTAATGAAACATGATTCTATTATATTTCTCTCAACCATGGACTTGCTTGATACAACCTTCTCAGCATTTTGAAAATCAATTGGATGGTTAAAATCTCTCACATGAATAAATAGAGCATTAGAATCTTGTCCAGTTCTAATGCTATATTTATGTTGTTTTAATCTTAGTTCAAGACTTTTACCAGTTTGACCAAAATAAACTTTATCGCATATTTTACAGGGAATCTTATAGACACATCCGTCAGCATTTTGGGGGGAATTTTTTATCAAAAGTCTTTTTACTGTATCAAGATTTTTAAATACAACCTTATTCAACCAAAAATATGTTGGTTCTCCCTTACCATGAAAACTTGGTTGATATGCCTTCCTTTCTTAAGAATTTTAATATCAAAGTTGTATTTAAAAATCTTGATACAGTAAAAAGACTTTTGATAAAAATTCCCCCAAAATGCTGACGGATGTGTCTATAAGATTCCCTGTAAAATATGCGATAAAGTTTATTTTGGTCAAACTGGTAAAGTCTTGAACTAAGATTAAAACAACATAAATATAGCATTAGAACTGGACAAGATTCTAATGCTCTATTTATTCATGTGAAGATTTTAACCATCCAATTGATTTTCAAAATGCTGAGAAGGTTGTATCAAGCAAGTCCATGGTTGAGAGAAATATAATAGAATCATGTTTCATTAAAAGCAGTTTTGAAAATAATATGAATATTTCTTTGGTTTATATAAATTGGATTCATTTATAATTAATAAAATTTGGGAAGAATTTAATAATAAATTGGACTAATCTTAATTCTTGGGAAGAGTTTCAGGTCCTTTCTTATTTTCCTCTTCACAGAGTCGTGCGATGTTACGCTACTGTGAGGTGTTGTCTTGTTAGTGTGATGTGACTGTGAGGTGTAGTCTCGCCCTTATATAAGCCCTTCTTGTCATGTTTCCTGTTATAGTTCCTTGATAATGTGAGTAGTCACGAAAGCGCTTGGAATTCTTCTATTTTTCATAGTGGTTTTCTTCTATATATATATATATATATATATATATATATATATATATATATATATATATATATATATATATATATATATATATATATATATAGGAGGTACCACCTCTGGAACTGTCCTGGGACCCTCATCCTCAGAGAAAATAATAAACTTGCTTCAGGGAAAACTCATGGTTCTCCCTGAAGCTGTTTGAAAATTGTTTTCTCCTACCACCCCTACATTCTATATTAACTTCAATTAAAGACAAAATACATTGACAAAAAAACACAATAGGGAGTAGAACAACATAGACGACATCTCAGAGCTACATCTCGAATACTTCTTCCAGCTCCCTGGCGGTGGGCCGCGTGCCCAGAATGCTGCAGGCATTTTCCCTCTGGATCGCAACACTGAGTCTCTGAAAGAGGAAGCTGGACGCCCTTTGATCCTTGGTTTCTATGATGAATTTTTAACCCAGCTCTTTGAGGAACTTTAGAGTACACTTGCCCCATGCTCCAAGGGTCTCCGACCCTAACCATATCACGGGTGGGGTTCGAACCCGCGGTCAGAGAATCTCAAAACTCCAGACCGTCGCGAAAGCCACTGGGCCAGCTAGCTTCAACCGAACCTCTCAAGCGTTCGGGGACAATCTCCTTGACTAACCCACTGGAAGTCAAACACGAAGACAAATGTACAGTTATCTATACAATAGTACAACATTTCAGATATGATTATGAATGTCCTCCACCTTTGGATGGGACAAATAACTATACAATACTACAACATATCTGACAAGATTATGGAACATGCAGTTGGTTGTCACTCGATCCTTATTAGTGTCACCCTGGAACCTACTTCCTTGAGGAAGCGTTTGGCATTCTTTTCCCATGGACCCAGGGTCTCCGATCTCACTGGGTCGAATTAAAATTGTACTTAGTGGGCCTCAATTCCACTCCATGTACACTCCATGTACATCATCACACGAGTAGATTTCTTGTTCACCAAACAAGAGTTCAGAAGTACCATCTGCTTGAATTCTAAAACCGAACTGTGCTGGTTTCAGCATTGTGGAAGCCACAATACTCACAATTTTCACTGTGTGTGTGTGTGCATGCGCACATTTCAACATATACTTATATCCCCAGTCTATATGGATGAGTACAAATTTGAACATGTATACATGCAAAAAAATAGATATGTAAATATTGAAATACGCATCTGCATACATACACTCATTTACTCTATACATACGACAATGCCCATACGTACAGAGATTATACACACACAACCCGCACATATAAAAAGAGAGGAGCTTACGACGACGTTTCGGTCCGACTTGGACCATTTACAAAGTCACACTAACACACAGGACAGGTGGAAGGGGTATTTATAGGCAGTTCCTATAAGCTCCTCTCTTTTTATATGTGCGGGTTGTGTGTGTATTGTTCCAGTCACGGTATTGTGCCCTTTTTTTGTTATGTACAGAGATTCATATTCACCAACGTACACACATTTATTCACTCATTTATATCTTGCCGCAGTGGCAGTTCTTGACACCCTCCAGTATTCTGTTTGCATGCATTGAGGTAGAAGAGGTTGGGTTAATGAAATACAGGGATACTTTTCTTGGATAGCTCAGCGACAGAAATATATTTACTTGTTTTTCACCATTTATGGTACATTTAGTTATCTCCTTAACCTTACTACAGTGTTACGCTGGCAGCTTACTTTAGTTCCAGTTTGAAGAATTAAAATATTCTTGACTGGTGGTGTTCATTTGACTTGTACCTGACCATTGTGTAATCGACAGCTTTTAAGCAATAAGTCAACCGACCTCATTCCAGGAGCTTTTATTAACATTCCATCAGTTACATGATCACCAATGGTTCTTTCACATTTTTTATTTTCTCAATTCTCTGGCTCTCTGTAGCATTCCCTTCTGTTACCAAACGAGACTACTTTCAAAAGCATTTTCGACATATTTTCTTTCCTCAGTATTTAGACGATTCAGTAACTCTTTAAAATAAAGTTTTCCTCCTCTTTGATTTACTTTTTGTGATGGTAACAACATGTCCTGTTCATCTGGTCTGGTACTGGCAACATGATGCCCTCTTCTAATGGTCTGGTACTGGCAACAAGATGATCTCTTCTCCTGGTCTGGTACTGACGACAAGATGCTTTCTTCATCCCGGTCTGATACTAGCAATAAGGTGCCCTCATCACTTCTGGTATTGATAGCAAGGTGCCCGCTTCGCTTTTTTTCTGGCACTGATAAGAAGTTATCCTCTTAGACTGCCCATGTAGGCGAGAAGGTGCCCTCTTCACCTGCTCTGTTACTGACAAGATACTCTTTTCACCTGCTCAGTTCTGACAGCTAGGTACCGCCTTCACCTGCTTTGGTATTAAAAACAAGGTACTGTCTTGACCTGCTCAGGTATTAACACAGGAACAATCACCTCCGTTATTCTGGTAACACTTGCTTCAACTGCCTTAAATGTCTCTTCTTCCATTTAGATATTAATCATCATCTTTCTGTCAGTTCATACATTATTTATTTGCTTATATTTCCAACTGTGTTCATTACTATTTCTTCTTCTGCTACTACTATTGCTGTTACTGCTACTATTATAGCGGCACCCTAAATAACGGCACACTCGAGCTAACGGCACATTCAAATTGGCGCAATTTATGCAGCGCCCTCTTGAGCGGTGGCCAAACTCGGCAACACATGTGAATATTTGTTTACATCAGCCATTTTGAAAGTGAACTCCATACTGATAGTATGCGACAGTATACAAAGCCATTTTACTTTTGTTGTATATGTAATTAATTAGAGCAAGTAAGTAACCCATAGAAATGTCTCCTAAACTTTCAAGTGAAGTGAAGAAAAAAACAACAACATTAAAACTTAGTGACAACCTTGATACAATAAAGAAACTAGAAAGGGGTGTAAGTAGAAGTGTGTTAATGATAGAATATAACATTAGATCGTCAACATTGTATGATATTAAACAATCAAAATAAGAACTTTCTAAACGACGAAAAAATCGAAATAGCAGCACCTTTAATTCCCAAGTGTGCCGTTTTTCAGAAAGTTCCCTGTACTATTATTTACTATTTATTATTACGACTCCTAATGCTATTATTTCTACCACTACTACTATTACTTCTACTAGTATTACTATTTCTGCTACCACAATCGCAACTGCTACCACTACTACTATTACTACTACTACTGCTGCTGCTGCTGCTACTACTAAAAAGTCTTCAGAAGCTGCTGCTTCTGCTGTTATTACAACTACTACTACAACTACTTTTACTACTATTACTACTACCTCTACTGCTGCTGCTTCTACTACTAAAAAACATCATGAACCAACTAGACATAAGGTTATTTAACTATGAGAAGCCGAGAAATGCACTTTGTAGTAGCATTTTGTTTTTCTTGAGTGTAATGTGTGATGTCAGGTTATACTGTGTTTCATATTATGAAATAAAGCTTATTAATTGACTGATTGATGTCTATTCTTATTAACACTATTACAATTTCTACTGTATTTTAATTTTTCTTCATTATGATTACTAATTAACAATAATAATAATATTATTATTATCATTATCATTATATTAATATTAATATTATTATTATTATTAATACTGTTATAATGACAACAACTGCTAAGAAAATACGCATTACTAATAACTAAAATATTTTTTTTTAGAAATTGAAGCAAGAACTGAGGCTTGCAACTACTGTCCATCTTTCCTTGTAGAGCTAGTAGTGTTTTAGAATCTCAGGTTAAAGTGTTGAAGAAGGAGGAAAATAGGAGGCTGAAGCTTCGCCTAGATGGGTTTGGGAGTGAGTGTGAGATTGTTGGAGCTGGTAAGGAGGAAAAGGTTACCAGCACTTTAAGTGGCAAGTGGTTCACAATTCAGGAAGAAGGAAGATAAAGAAGGTTAATAGAGAAGATGTGAAGGTAGGAAATCGATTCTCTGTTCTCCAGGACGAGTGTACTTCAGTGGTTAGTGAGGTTAAAGGTACCACTGACTCCCCTGCTAATCAAGGTAAGAATATTCTGATTGTGGGAGACTCTCAGGTAAGATATATAGACCGTGCTTTTTGTAACAGAGATAGGAAGGTCAGACAGAGGGTGTGCCTCCCCGGAGCTGGTGTTGGTGACATAGTCAGCAGGTTGGATAATATTGTGTCCGGTAATGAGAACAAGCCCATTAACTGTCTTAGTGCTGGTGGAAATGACATCAGGAAGGGCAGGAGACAGGAGCTGCTTGATAAGTACAGGTCAGCCATACAAGTAGTCCGGTCTAAGGAAGGGATCCCAATCATATGTAGCATCTTGCCTAGAGGGAAAGTGGGCAATGAATAAATGTCTAGGGCAATTTTTATAAATTGCTGGCTAGACAGGTACTGCAAGGAACTTGCAATCCCATTCACTGATAACTGGGACAAATTCTATGGCAAACATGATATGTATGCAAGGGATGGGGTTCATCTCTCAGGGGCTGGAGTGGTTGCATTAGCCAATTCGATTGAGAGGGTCATTGATGACTTGTCTATGAATTTAAACTGATAGATTATAGAGGTATGGGTGTTTGTGGGAAACAATCAGGCTGCAGTACTAGGGTTGAAAACATCAGATATTACCATTATACCCTTGAGATATGTTTAAAAAATAATATTCAAAATAAAGTTGCTAGTAAAGGCAAAGCAACTGCTCAACAAACAGAGATAGTAGAGGGCAACGAGTGACTAGCTCCCTTAAAGTTTACTATACAAATAGTAGGAGTATAAGAAATAAGATAGATGAGCTAAGATTACTTGCAAGTGCAGGTAATATAGATATTATTGCTATAACAGAGACCTGGTTCAACTTGAAAGACAGAGAAATACCTTCTGAATGCAACAAACAAGGGTTATAAACTATTCCACACTGATAGGGTCAACAGGAAGGATGGTGGAGTGGCGATGTATATCAGAGATAATTTAAATTGATATGTTAGACAAGATATAAGATTAGAAACATCGGACACAGAATCTGTTTGGCTACAGTTTCTCGAAGGTCGTGAAAAATTAATTTTGGGCGTGATTTATAGGCCCCCAAACCTTGATAGGGAGTGCGGTAGGCTGCTATGGGACGAAATTCATAAGGCGTCTAGATATGAAAATGTTGTGTTAATGGGAGATTTTAACTTTAGACAAATTGATTGGAACAATGTGACAGGAAATCTTGAGTCTAATGACTTTCTTGATACGGTTCAGGATTCCTTTTTAAAACAGTTAGTGACAGAACCAACTAGAGGAAACAACCTGCTTGACTTGGTTGTTGCCAACAAAGAATAATCTTGAGGTTAATGATGAGCTTGGGGAAAGAGATCACAAATCACTTACTTTCATTATATCATGGAATTACCCAGATAACTCCAATCAAGTCTCTGTCCCAAATTTCTCCTTGGCCGACTTCATGGGACTGAGAAATTACCTGGGTGAGGTAAATTGTGATGACCTACTATGGGTCTGGTAGGTGTTATTGGTTGTCAATATGACGTGTTTCAGAGCATAGTGCTAGCTGCTCAGACAACTTATGTTCTGAGTAGGGAAATTAGATCTGAAAAAAATGATCCCAAACAGATTAACAATAGATTAAAACATCTCATTGGTCAAAAGAGAGACACATATAGGCGTATCAAAAGAGGGGATTGACAGATAAGAAATCAATATATTCAATTAAAGAGATAAATAAAAAAAGGAATAAGAAAAGCAAAAAGGGATTATGAGGCTAAAGTCACAAGGGATTCGAAGACTAACCCAAAAGGGTTCTTTCAGGTATACAGAAGTAAGATTGGGGACAAGATAGGCCCACTTAACAGTAATTCAGGTCAGATCACTGACAGTGATAAGGAAATGTGGGAACTTTTCAACACTTACTTCCTCTCAGTTTTTACTCAGGAAGATACTAGTGGAATTCCAGAAATAATAAATTATGTAGAACAGGACGATAATAAACTATGCGCTATTGGGGTAACTAGTGACATGGTCCTCAGACAAAAAGAGAAATTAAAACCTAGCAGATCCCCAGGCCCTGATGAACAGTTTGCAAGGGTTTTAAAGGAATGCAAAGAGGAACTTAGCATACCTTTGGCTAATCTTTTCAATATAACACTACAAACCGGCATAGTGCCAGACAAGTGGAAAATGGCAAATGTAATACCTATTTACAAGGCAGGTGACAGGTCCTTAGCTTCGAACATAGTTGGTAAATTTATTGAATCAATAGCTTGTTAAAAACATCTAGCCTAGACAGGACTCGCAGCAATGGCTTTAAGTTGGAAAAATTCAGATTCAGGAAGGATATAGGAAAGCACTGGTTTGATAATAGAGTTGTGGATGAGTGGAACAAACTCCCGAGCACAGTTATAGTGGCTAAAACATTGTGTAGTTTTAAAAATAGGCTAGATAAATACATGAGTGGGTGTGGGAGAGTGTGAGTTGGACCTGACTAGCTTGTGCTACTAGGTCAGATGCCTTGCTCCTCTCTTAAGTGAATGTGACCTGACCTGACTAGGTTAAGGCATTGGCTTAAGCCGGTGGGAGAATTGGACTTGCCTTGCATGGGCCAGTAGGCCTGCTGCAGTATTCCTTCTTTCTTAAGTTCTTAATAGGGTCTGTGAGGAGTGAGCCTTAAAAGGAAGCGTTGAAAATAGAGCGTTGAGACTTAATTTGTTGAAATGAAAACACTGAAACGGTAAGAGTTACGACGGGAATATTGCAACGGGGGTGGAACTGCAGCTTTCAAATAGAAACTTTGAAAAGATAATTTTTGAAATTGAGCCTTGAAATTAAAGCTTATTGGAAAAATGATTGAAACTGAAGCGTTAATGCGTCACCTTTTCTCTCTCTATCTTGCTGGAACTTATTGACTCCTCCCACATTCGTTGTCTGTAACTTCCTAAAAATCTCAGGACACAAAACACAATGATGAATACCGCCAAGGTTTTTTTCAATGAAATCTTCAACTCCAGGATTTTCCTGCTGTATTGAATATATCTTCTATTAGCTGTCCTTCCAAATGAAAACAAAACAAATATTAAAAACTATCGTTCAGAAACGTAGTAAAATAAACCGCTTTCACAAGACTGTATTGAAATAACTGAATTGTCGTCAATAAATATCACGCACTTAAAACTGCAGGCAAATATCGCTATCGCACTAGTAAGACGACACACATAAATAAGGCTGTACACATAAAACCAGATACAGACACACACAAAACTGCACACATAAGACCACTCAACACTGCATACATTAGACCTCGCACTTAAAACTCCACACATAGAACCACGCACATAACACTACACACATAAGACCACACACATAACACTGCACACGGTCCAACAACTAGTTCCTCGAATTTAACCCCGCAAAATGCAAAGTCGTGAAGATCAGGGAAGGGCAAAGAAGACCGCAGACGGAGTATAATCTAGGTGGCCAAAGACTGCAAACCTCATTACAAGAAAAAGGATCTTGGGGTGAGTATAATACCGAGCACATCTCCTGAGGTGCACATCAGCCAGATAACTGCTGCAGCATACGGGCGACTGGCAAACCTAAGAATAGCGTTCCAATACCTCAGTAAAGAATCGTTCAAGACTCTGTACACCATATACGTCAGGCCCATACTGGAATATGCAACACCAGTTTGGAACCCACACCTGGTCAAGCACGTCAAGAAATTAGAGAAAGTGTAAAGGTTTTCAACAAGACGAGTCACAGAACTAAGGGGAATGTCCTATGAGGAAAGGTTAAGGGAAATTGGCCTGGCGACACTGGAGGACAGAAGGGTTAGGGAAGACATGATAACGACATATAAAATACTGTGAGGAATTGACAAGGTGGACAGAGACAGGATGTTCCATAAATGGGACACAGAAACAAGGGATCACAATGGAAGTTGAAGACTCAAATGAGTCAGAGGAATGTTAGGAAGTATTTATTCAGTCATAGAATTGTCAAGAAATGGAATAGTCTGGAAAGTGTCTTATTGGAGGCAGGAACCATACATAGTTTTATCACGAGGTTTGATAAAGCTCGTGAGAGAGAGAGAGAGAGAGAGAGAGAGAGAGGAAAAGAGAGAGAGAGAGAGAGAGAGAGAGGAGAGAGAGAGAGAGAGAGAGAGAGCGAGAGAGAGAAGGAAGAGAGGAGAGCCAGGAGTTAGAGACTGACCCTGAGCGACAAAAGGCAGGAGTTATGACTGACCCTGAGCCACTAAATAGGTGAGTACAATAGGATACACATAAGACCACACACATAACACTCACACATAAGACCACACACATAACACTCACACATAAGACCACACACATAACACTGCACACATAAGACCACACACATAACACTGCACACATAAGACCACACACATAACACTACACACATAAGACCACACACATAACACTGCACACATAAGACCACACACATAACACTGCACACATAAGACCACACACATAACACTGCACACATAAGACCACGCACATAACACTGCACACATAAGACCACACACATAACACTGCACACATAAAACCACACACATAACACTACACACATAAGACCACACACATAACACTGCACACATAAGACCACACACATAACACTGCACACATAAGACCACACACATAACACTGCACACATAAGACCACACACATAACACTGCACACATAAAACCACACACATAACACTACATACATAAGACCACACACATAACACTACACACATAAGACCACACACATAACACTGCACACATAAGACCACACACATAACACTGCACACATAAGACCACACACATAACACTGCACACATAAGACCACACACATAACACTGCACACATAAGACCACACACATAACACTGCACACATAAACACTCAACACAGACACACATAACACTACACACATAAGACCACACACATAACACTGCACACATAAAACCACACACATAACACTACATACATAAGACCACACACATAACACTACATACATAAGACCACACACATAACACTGCACACATAAAACCACACACATAACACTACATACATAAGACCACACACATAACACTACACACATAAGACCACACACATAACACTGCACACATAAAACCACACACATAACACTACATACATAAGACCTTACTCTTAACATTGCATACATATGACCTCACACATAAGACTACACAAAGCTTCCACTCATAAGTTACCACAGAAAAGTTCTAACCAGATGTTTCAAAGAAAAGATCTTCATGCTTGAGTTTGAAGAATTTGTTTAACATTTTGAAAGGCTATGTGAAGTCACCTCTTATTCTTCCCTTTCTGAATAACGATTAATTGACTAAGGTTCTTCATTGTTATATGTTGTCTGCCATAATTTACATATTATATGCTGCGCTATGACTTGGAATGTCTTGGATTATGCGCTCCCTTGTTTCTCCATACTCGATGTTCGGTCTTTTAGCAAACTCTTCATAAGTTTGTATTTGATGCAAACTTATGAAGTTTGTCCAGGTCCATCTGTAGCTTTTCATTGTCCTTATCTGTGTTTTTCATTTAATCCCTCTCTTATTTTTTTAACTGCGTAAACAATCTTTGGTGGTTTTAATGTTTTCTGTTTTGATGTCTACATACCCACCAGCCTTTTAATACCTCCAATTGTTCTGTGTGCTTCAGAGGCTCTTGTAGTAGACCCTGGTATGCGGTAAATCTAGTTAACTGTAGGCCGTCACTCTACTTCTAAAATGAAAGAACGATTATATTTTCTAAATCACCTTAAATTTAAGCGTCTATACATATTTAAATTAATGTATACCTCATATAATATATATATATATATATATATATATATATATATATATATATATATATATATATATATATATATATATATATATAATATATATATATATATATAAAATATGCAAAAGATCACAGTAAACAGTGATATCAATTATAAGACAACCACTGTGTGTGATGTGACTGTAGGTGTATTCTGCTTTAAAGCCTTCTTCTATTTCCTTTATAGTTCCTTGATAATGTGATAGTCAATTAATTCTATTTTTCATATGTTGTCTTATATATATATATATATATATATATATATATATATATATATATAATCTAACTGGTGTTAATTCCGTACAATTGACAAGTCCTTTGTAAATATAACTTAAGTTATCACTATGCACAGTCATAAAGCAATAACTGTCTGCTATCTAGAAGCTTTGGGGAGCGGGGATGGTAGTTCGTTGGAGCTTCAACTGATAAAAATGATCTAGAGATCGTGGACGTTACTGAGGAACCTGTCAATCTCTATGTAATGTTTTAAGCTTCGAGCCCAGACCAGCCTACCGTAAGTTCGAACCCTCAGTTTAGTGAGTAATACTAATTAAATTGAGGCTGAGCAAAGATAAGTTGGGTAGGCTAAGCTAAACAAAAATATGTTAATTTTACCCAGATTTCGTCTATCTGCAAAGGTTATTTTGGTACAATACCATTCCTCGGAATGGTATTGTATTTTGTATTTTAAAGAGGCAGCCAGCCAGCCGACAAGTGGACGAAAAGACATGAAACAACACACGCTTTTATGACAATATTTTGCTCAAAGAAAAACTTCCTCAAGGTATATCATGCTGAGGCGCCTTGAGCGAAACGTTCTTATAAGGTTTACTATATTTTGTACAATTTTACTATTGCAGCTACATGTACCATAGGTACCGTCGTCACCACCTGTACTGTCGTCACAACATGTTCCTTCGTCACCATTAGTACCGTCGTCACCTGCAACGTTTCCACCACCTGTACCATCGTTACCACCTGTGCCTTTGCTACTATATGCACTGTCGCCACCACCTGTACTGTCGTTACCATTACTCCGGGTATCGCCATAAGTACCGAGCGTTTCCATTAGTGCCGTCATCATATTTAGTACTGTCTGTACCTCCAATACAGCCGTAACCACAGGTCCTGTCCTTCTCACCAGTACCGATGTCACCACCTGTGCTATCATAATGGTTATAACCGTCATCACCATTACTCTTCATCTCCATCGTCACCACCTGTACCATCGTCATTACCTGTGCCACCATCACCACCTGTATCATTGTCACCATCTATGCCATCGTCACCACCTATACCATCGTCATTACCTCTGCCACCATCACCACCTGTATCATTGTCACCATCTATGCCATCGTCACCACCTGCATCATCGTCTTCACCATCTGTACCGTCGTCACCATCTATACCACCTACACCATCTGTCATGCCCCACCTCGACACCTCAAACAATTTGTTGTCTCCTCTGATATAAAACAAATCTGGGTGTTGAATCAGACACTTCAACATCTAAACCTCTATTTGTACCCTTATTCCCAAACTTCAGAGAGAAACTGTAAAATACCCTCTTTGATGTCACTCAATACCCTTTTTGATGTCACTCAACACCCTCTTTGATGTCACTCAATACCCTCTTTAATGTCACTCAATACACTCTTTGATGCCACTCAATACCCTCTTTGATGTCACTCAATACCCTCTTTGATGTCACTCAATACCCTCTTTGATGTCACTCAATACCCTCTTTGATGTCACTCAACACCCTCTTTGATGTCACTCAATACCCTCTTTGATGTCACTCAATACCCTCTTTGATGTCACTCAACACCCTCTTTGATGTCACTCAACACCCTCTTTGATGTCACTCAATACCCTCTTTGATGTCACTCAATACCCTCTTTGATATCACTCAATACCCTCTTTGATGTCACTCAACACCATCTTTGATGTCACTCAATACCCTCTTTAATGTCACTCAATACACTCTTTGATGCCACTCAATACACTCTTTGATGTCACTCAATACCCTCTTTGATGTCACTCAATACCCTCTTTGATGTCACTCAATAGCCTCTTTGATGTCACTCAACACCCTCTTTGATGTCACTCAATACCCTCTTTGATGTCACTCAATACCCTCTTTGATGTCACTCAACACCCTCTTTGATGTCACTTAACACCCTCTTTGATGTCACTCAATACCCTCTTTGATGTCACTCAATACCCTCTTTGATATCACTCAATACCCTCTTTGATGTCACTCAACACCATCTTTGATGTCACTCAATACCCTCTTTGATGTCACTCAAGACTAATGCTCGTGGGTTCAGACTCCACACAATATGGCTGCCCAAAATAGTTGCCAATTAGCATTTTTTAGACTCGGTTTAGCAAAATAAAAAATATAATTCTGGAAGCAATATATGGAATTGTTATCATGTACAAAAGTTGCGAATAAATATAATTATATGTAAATGAATTTTTTAAATTCATTTCTTTATATAAAAAATAGTTATTATATATAAATACTATTTTATGTCAGCATTTTCAAATTGCTCCTAAAAACATTCAAACCGATTCCCAGCATGGGGCTTACGCCCCATGCTGGGAATCACCTGCATCATCGTCACCACCTACATCATCGTCACCACCTACATCATCGTCACCACCTGCATCATCGTCACCACCTGCATCATCGTCACCACCTGCATGACCTACTTCCACATTTGTTAAATGTGATGCCACCTACGACTGCTGCACCTCACCTTCCTACAATATATAAGTCACCTCTTCGCACATATGCTGTATTCTTTTCAAGATTGATGGACTGATTACCTCAAACTCCTCCTGTTTTTCATCATTCGACTTTGTATGGACTGATGAAGCCACTGTGTGGCGAAACGTTTCTTCATTAAATATACTTAAGTGTTGCACATGTGTCTAATTTATCAACTTGTCGGTTCCCTGAACCATTCATCTATATCATTATCACCACCTGCATCATCGTCACCACCTGCATCCTCGTCGCCACCTGCATCATCGTCATCCCCTGTAACATCGTCCATACCTGCATCATTATCATCACCAGTACCTCCGTCACCACTTGTAACCTCTTCACCACCTGTACCGCCGTCACCACTTGTAACGTCTTCACCTGTACCGCCGTCACCACCTGTACCTCCGTCACCACCTGTACCTCCGTCACCACCTGTACCTCCGTCACCACCTGTACCTCCGTCACCACCTGTACCTCCGTCACCACCTGTACCGCCGTCACCACCTGTACCTCCGTCACCACCTGTACCGCCGTCACCACCTGTACCGCCGTCACCACCTGTACCGCCGTCACCACCTGTACCGCCGTCACCACCTGTACCGCCGTCACCACCTGTACCGCCGTCACCACCTGTACCTGCATCACTCACCATACATACATTACGGTCTTGCTGTGGCTTCTTCACTATGTCAACAGATTTCTTGTAATTCATGTAATTTTCCCTGTTTGAGTGTTAATGATAATGAGGATCCTGGCCCAAGATATCAGTCTCTTTTATTACTTTAACAGACTCTTTTATTAACTGACAACCTCTTTTATGACTCTTGCAGCTCTTTTGTTAGTTTTACAACCTCTTTTGTTTCTTTTTATATTCTTTTTTGTTCTTTTAGGAGCCTTTTTTTTCTTTTTTAGCCTCTTTAATTTCTCATATCTTTTTTACCGCTTCTTTTATTAATTTTTCTATCTCTTTTATTCCTATCGCTGCTTCTTTTATTCCTCGTCTCCCTCGTTCCTCTTACGGCTTCACTTCCTCTTTTGTTTCTTTAACGACCTCTTTTATTTCTCTTACAACCTCCTTTATTTCTCTCGTCTCTTTTGTTCCTCTTATTTTTTCCATTATTCCTTTTTTCTGCCTCTTCCATTCTTAATACTCTCTCTCACTTCTTTTGCAGTTTCTTCTATTCTTCTTGTGACCTCTTTTCTCCTTTATTCTTCTACTTCTTCTTTTATTCGCCTTACATTTGTATTCATCTAATAATTTCCATCTCCCTCTTACTTTATCTTATATTCCTTTCTTCCTTTTATTGCTTTTTCTTATTCCTCCTGCTACCTTTATATTCTATTTACAGTCTCTTTTACACTCTTAATATATCTTTTCTTTCTGTTACAGCCTCTATTATTTTTCTTACAACCTTTTATATTCCTCTTAGTGTCCATTTTGGTTTCTCTACAGTCTCTTTTATACCTCTTTTATGCCTCATTTCTTCCTCTTACTCCCCCTTTTATTCTTTTTTGTTATAGTAATTTTATTGTATCTTTTATTTCTCTTGCTATCTTTCCTACCTCTTTGTTCCACTTACTGCCTCATTTATTCCATTTACTGCCTATTTTATTTATTTTATTTATTATAATACTTATTTCATTCCTCTTATTGGCTCATTTATTCATATTATATATTTTATTCCTCCTACTGCTTCTTTCATTTCTCTAACTGAATATTTCATTTCTCTCTCTCTCCTAGATTTATTGCTTTTTTGTTTCTTAATTATTGCTCTTACTGCCTGCTTATTCTTTCTGTCGTATATTTTTCTTGTTTCCTCCTTCATTGCTCCTACTCTTTTATCCCTCTTAACGTCTCTTTTATTTCACTTACTCTTTCATTTATTCCATTATCTTAAGGTATGCTTCACATTCAATTTGGTAATTGGTCATTCATCTGGTCATTTCATTTCTTTGCACTTTTATCTTTTCTTCTCGTGTGCTTTCCATTCCAATTCCGTTTTTCGTTAAATATTTCACTTCCTTACTTCCCTGTGAGCCAATCTCTCTCTGACCTCTTTGTTCCGTAGACTTTTTTCCCGTTTCTTTTGTGTCTACCATTCATTTCCGCTCCCTTTGTCGGACTTTTCTGTGAGACTTTTATTTATTTTCTATGTTTGACTTTCTCGTTATGTTGGTCTGATCTCTTTCTGTCTGTTTCTATCTGTTACTTTCTGTGTGTGTGTGTGTACTCACCTATATGTGGTTACAGGGGTTGAGTCACAGCTCCTGGCCCCGTCTCTTTGCTAGTCGCTACTTGGTCACTTTCTCCTCTCTCCAAAAACCTTATCATACCTCTTATTTAAGCTGTGTATGGGTCATGCCTCCACTATTTAACTCTACAGATGTTCCTGACATCTGAAGAGTGACTCATCTGAGTTTTCAACTTTCACTTGTCTTCCCTTGTTCCTGTGTCCCATTTCTGAAACATTCTAGCCCTGTCCACCTTGTCAATTCGTCTCAGTATTTTAAACGTCGTGTCATATCCCCATTATCCCTCCTATACTCTAGTGTCATCAGGTTGAGTTCCCTTAACCTCTTCTCATAAGACATATTCCTTATCTCCTAGACTAGTCTTGATGCAAACTTTTGTACTTTCCCCAATTTTTTGACATGTTTGACCAGGTGTGCGTGCCATGTTGGTGTTGTATACTCCAGCATGGGCCTGACGTATACGGTGTACAGTGTCATGAATGACTCCATACTTAGCTGTCGAAATGCTATTCTCAGTTTGCCAGGATCCCATATGCTACAGCGGTTATTTGGTTGATGTGGACCTCAGGGAACGTGCCTGGTATAATGCTCACCCCAAGATCCTTTTCTTAAAATGAGGTGTTCAGCCTTTGATCCTCTAGCCTGTACTCCGTCTGCTTCCTCAATATTCATGACTTTGCACTTGGTGGGGTTAAACTCCAGGAGCCATTTATTTGACCAGGTTTGCAGCCTGTCCTGGTCCCTTTGTAGCCCTACCTGATCCTCATCGATGCGCTTGAATTCTACGAATTAGCTTAAAATCGTATGCAAATAGGGACATTTCCAAATCTTTCCCTTCCGTTATATCGTTCACATTTACCAGAAACAGCACCGGCCTTAAGACTGACTCTTGTGGAACCACACTCGTCACATGCGCCTACAGTGACATCTTGTCAAGTACCATCACTCGTTGTTTCCTTCCTGCCAGGTATTCCCTGATCCATTGTAGTATCTTTTCTGTTATTTCTGCCTGCTCCTCTAGTTTTTTCTCATATCTCTTCTGTGGAACTGTGTCGAAAGCCTTCGTTCAGTCCAAGAAAATGCAGTCTAGCCACCTCTCTCGCTCTCTCTCTCTCTCTCTCTCTCTCTCTCTCTCTCTCTCTCTCTCTCTTCTTTTTTTACTCTTCTCTCTCTCTCTCTCTCCTCTCTCTCTCTCTCTCTCTCTCTCTCTCTCTCCTCTCCTCTCTGTCTTCCTTCTTGTTACCTTTGCTAAAACCCATAGCTTTGTAACACAGATTCTCCTCCCTGAAACCGTGTTGGTTATCCATTCTTTCTACATGCTCCACCACTCTTCTCCTGATAAGATTCTTCGTGATTTTGCATACTATGAATGTCAGTGATAGTGATCTGTAATTTAATGCCGTCAGTCTGTCACCTTTCTTAAAAATTGGAACTACATTTGCTGTCTTCCACACCTCAGGAAGTTGCCGTGTTGCGACAGATGCGTTGAAAATTGTTATTAGTGGCACACACAGTTCCTCTGCTCCATCTCTCAGGACCCCATGGAATGATGTTGACTGGGCCCACCGCCTTTGAGGTATCTAGTTCGCTTAACAGTCTCTTCACTTCCTTCTCGTTTGTGTGTAGTGTGTACAGCACTTGTTGGTGTACCCTTCCATCCTGGTTCGCTGGAAGTCTTTTTGTCTTCACTGAAAATACCTTTTTATTTCTCGTGTTGAGCTCCTCATATACTTCTTGGTCGTTTCTTTTGATCTCCCCTGCTTCCGTCATCAGTCTTATCACCTGATCAAATATGGCTTTCGATGCTATGTCATTATTGTATTGTTGCTGGGCTTCCCTCCTTTTTCATACATGCTCCTTCTTAGCTCTTTAGCTCATCTCCTTGTTTTCCTTAGTCCTTTGTGTTCTGTAACTTTTCCATGCTCTAGCACACCTAGCTTTGGCATCTCTATGCCTTCGGGTGAACCAAGGGCTCTTTCTGGTCTTCCCATTGTTTCTGTTGCCCTTGCGTACGAACGTGATCCATCATTTCATTTACTGTCTTTCACTTCAGTTCTCTTCTCCACTGCACCTTGTGCAGGAATTGCCTTATGCCTGTGAAATCCCCTCTTAATAGTTTGGCTTCTGTCTTTCTTGTACTGCTTCGCTCTCCATTGTTAACTTTACAATGTAGTCGAAGCTCAGAGCCACATGATCACTAGTTCCCAGGGGTCTTTTGAATGTGATATCTCCAATGTCGGAATTACTCGAAGTAAATACGAGGTCCAGCCTTGCTAGTTCATCCTCTCCTCTCTCTCTGGTACTGTTCCTAACATGTTGATGCATAAGGTTTTCCAGTACTGCCTCCGTTATCTTTGCCCTCTAAGTTTCTGGTCCCCCAAGCGGCTCCAAGTTTTCCCAATCTCCTTGTGATTGAACTCACCCACAACTAGTAATTTCACCTTAGCCACATGGGTCTTTCTGACCACCTCAGCTAGTGTCCATCATTGCTCCATTGCTTTTAACATATTCTTGTCTTGGCTTCCTGCTATTTTGTGGTGGGTTGTACAACACTGCAATCACCATTTTGGGAACCCCAGTCTAAAGTGTTCCTACTATGTAAACCCTTGCTTCTCTTCTGTTCATTTCTCCAGTCTCCTCAAAACTCCCTTGGTTTTGGATGAGCTGTGCAACTCCTCCTCCCCTCTGTTCCTGTATCTTTCCTCAGGATCTGGTATCAGGATGGGAAGATCACATCTGTTATCAACATTGTGAGCTTTGTTTCCTTGAATGCAATGATGTCTAGGGATGCCTCCATGATTTTTTCATGTCACGCCTCACTTATATGTTATTCAGTCTGTGTTATTGTACAATTCCTTCAGCTTCTATTCCAATACTGTATTCTGGGGGGTTTTGGGGACTGGGGGAGTGAGAGACCTGGCAGGGTAGTATGGGAGGCTGCTGTGAAGGTAGAATTAGTAATGGGGGTGGGGGCTGTGAGTGCAGTGTGTGGGTTATTTCGTGTAAATTTATTTAGTTGCAGTGGGGTTGTCAGGGTTGAGGGTGTTCTGTGGGATTTTCTGGGGAAGGTCGTATTTGCTGGTCCTCCCGACTCTGGGTGTCTCTGCCCATCTCTATCCTTTTCTCTCTTTCCTGCCCCTTGCGTATTTGTATCCTTTCACTTTCTGTCATTCTTCTCATGTTCTGTCGTGGTTGAGTTTCACCAACTGGTAATTTTATGAGCCCCTTAGTCGTGGTTTCTGTGAGTGTATATTCACCTGTTTGTGGTTGCAGGAGTCGAGCCACAGCTCCTGGCCCTGTGTCTTTGCTGGTCACTTCTAGTTCCACTCTCTCGTGTGTGTGTGTGCATATGTGAGTGTGTGTGTGTGTGTGTGTGTGCATATGTGAGTGTGTGTGTGTGTGTGTGTGTAGGTGTGTATGTGTGTGTGTGTGTGTGTACTCACCTAGTTGTGGTTGCAGGGGTCGATTCATAGCTCCTGGCCCCGCCTCTTCACTGGCCGCTACTGGGTCACTCTCACTGCGCCATGAGCTTTATCATACCTCTTCTTAAAGTTATGAATGGAACCTGCCTCCACTACATCGCTTCCCAAACTTTTCCACTTCCTGACCACTCTGTGACTGAAGAAATACTTCCTAACATCCCTGTGATTCATCTGAGTATTCAACTTCCAATTGTGTTCCCTTGTTGCTGTGTCCCATCTCTGGAACATTCTGTCTCTGTCCACTTTGTCAATTCCTCTCAGTATTTTATATGTCGGTATCATGTCTTCCCTATCTCTCCTGTCCTCCAGTGTCGTCAGATCGATTTCCCTTAACCTCTCCTCGTAGGGCATACCCCTTAGCTCCGGGACTAGTCTTGTTGCAAACCTTTGCACTTTCTCTAGCTTCTTTACGTGCTTGGCTAGATGTGGGTTCCAAACTGGTGCTGCATACTCCAATATGGGTCTAACGTACACAGTGTACAGGGTCCTGAACGATTCCTTATTAAGATGTCGGAACGCTGTTCTTAGGTTTGCTAGGCGCCCGTATGCTGCAGCAGTTATTTGGTTGATGTGCGCCTCAGGAGATGTGCGTGGAGTTATACTCACCCCAAGATCTTTTTCCTTGATTGAGGTTTGTAGTCTCTGGCCCTCTAGATTGTACTCCGTCTGCAGTCTTCTTTGCCCTTCCCCAATCTTTATGACATTGCACTTGGTGGGGTTGAACTCCAGGAGCCAATTGCTGGACCAGGCTTGCAGCCTGTCCAGGTCCCTTTGTAGTTCTGCTTGGTCCTCGTTCGATTGAATTCTTCTCATCAACTTCACATCATCTGCAAACAGGGACACTTCGGAGTTCATTCCTTCCGGCATGTCGTTCACAAATACCAGAAACAGCACCGGACCTAGGACTGATCCCTGTGGCACCCCGCTCGTTACAAGCGCCCACTCTGACACCTCGCCACGTACCATGACTCGCTGCTGTCTTCCTGACAGGTATTCCCTGATCCATTGGAGTGCCTTCCCTGTTATCCCTGCCTGGTCATCCAGCTTTTGCACTAATCTCTTGTGTGGAACTGTGTCAAACGCCTTCTTACAGTCCAAGAAAATGCAATCTACCCACCCCTCTCTTTCTTGTCTTATTGCTGTCACCCTGTCATAAAACTCCAATATGTTTGTGACTCAGAATTTCCCGTCCCTGAAATCGTGTTGGCCGTCGTTGATAAGCTCATTCCTTTCTAGGTGTTCCACCACTCTTCTCCTGATAATCTTCTCCATGACTTTGCATACTATACATGTCAGTGACACTGGTCTGTAGTTTAGTGCTTCATGTCTGTTTCCTTTTTTTTGAATTGGGACTACATTTGATGTCTTCCATACCTCAGGTAATCTCCCTGTTTCGATAGATGTGTTGAATATTGTTGTTAGTGGTACACATAGCGCCTCTGCTTCCTCTCTCAGGACCCATGGAGAGATGTCGTCCGGCCCCATCACCTTTGAGGTATCTAGCTCACTCAGCAGCCTATTCACTTCTTCCTTGGTTGCGTGAATTGTGTCCAACACTTGGTGGTGTACCCCTCCTCTCTGTCTTTCTGGAGTCCCTTCTGTCTCCTCTGTGAGCACTTCTTTGAATCTCATGTTGAGTTCCTCGCATACTTCGCGGTCGTTTCTTGTGATCTCTCCTCCTTCCTTCCTTAGCCTGATCACCTGGTCCTTGACTGTTGTTTTCCTCCTGAAGTGGCTGTACAACAGCTTTGGGTCAGATTTGACTTTCGCTGCTATGTCATTTTCATATATATGTGTGTGTGTGTGTGTGTGTGTGTGTGTGTGTGTGTGTGTGTGTGTGTGTGTGTGTGGCCGCCTGTCTCTCTCTTCTCTACACGTTACGCATGACTAATGTTTTGAGTTCTTCCAAACATATTTTAAGCAAGAATTTATCCCTTTTCAATTTTTTTTACGTAACGCACAGCAAGTCTTTATTTTATCGGTGTTCTTTTCAGTACTGAGCCCAGAGAGAACATAGGATAGGAGAGATGCTACACCAAGCCTACTGGCCCATTGTACAACTCACAGAAGCGGTGGACCCCTGCATCCACATATACGTGAGTGCAACCAGGCAAACCCACTCTTGTACAGTAGGCCGTACTGAAGGTGTTTTTTTTCTTTTAAGATTCGCCGGTACAATTGCCAGTCCGGGTCTTTTTCCAGATGGCTACCCAGCCTTGGCTCCCAGTCATGGGAGTGTCTTGAAGGGCAAGCCAGCTGCGCAGCAGTTGGCGATGTGAGGAAGGCTGATGACGCTGCACAGCAGCAGGCAGTGTCGTGAAGGGCCGAGAAAGGAGCCATTTTCGGGTCCAGTGGAGCCACACTCCAGCTTCAGGTCATGCCAGAGCGTTGGCGAACTCAACTTCACGGTGATTGGTTTATGGGAGGCGAATCTAGTGGGGACTAGCGTTTTTGATGTTTCTAAATTTCGTCCTGGAGACGTGGATGATCCAGGTCATGCTCTCATAGTTGATAATGTACTCATAGATGTCCTCAAACCTGTTTTGAGTTGTGCGGTGTTGATCTGGGTCGCTGGTAAACTTCACAGTTCTCTCTTTGACTCGTTGGAAGAGTTCGTCGCAGAACATAGTGTCGCTGTATTGGTCAGTAGTGTAGATCTTGACGCCAGGCCATGATTCTTACTTCTGGTTTAGAAGTTCCCTTAATCCGCCAGCGGTTTTAGAAGCCTATGTAGGTGCAAGGACTGGAGGAGTTTTTTGGTAGCAGTGGGAGTGGTGGCAGGTGGTTCGCCGGTGGTGGTGTAGGTAGCAAAGGAAGATGGCGTGGAGGTGGTGGATGCTTCAGTTGGTGGAGTTTTGGCTTTCGTGCCTGTTGATTGGTCAGGTTGGTGTGAGGCATCTCATTGGTGGGATTTTGAGGCGGCTCGTCACATGTAGTTGATCGTGGTGGTGGAGCTGCTTGAGAGTGACTTGCAGGTATTTAGACATTGACGCTATTTGTGGCGGTCATGATGTCTGAAGAAGGTGGAGAATCCGGGACTGTAAAATTAGGCATGTTGTTCACCATGAAGAGTTCATTAATGGTGGTGTTGAATGATCCAGGTATAACTTTGTTCTGCATATGCGCATACATCATGCAGTAGTAGATTTTGGTTGGGTCACAGTCAGGTATGAAGGTAGTGGTCGATGGTTGAGTAACCTGGAGAATTTTTGTGGTGTCAGCCTGTAATTTGGCGATAGCAGCGTAAGTGGGAGATCTGGAGGAGGTCTTCTTTTGTGCTGCTTCTTGAGTCTTCTTCACAATATCACGTCGTGTAGGACATTTTGCAGCAAGAGTGTGGTGGTCTCTCTTGCAATTTAGGCAGGTTGGTGTTGGAGGAGCGGTGTTGGAGGTCTTGAAATCGTGTCCCTCACAACCACAGGTGGTGCAGAACTTATTGTTCTTAACGGGACATTCCTTAGTGTTGTGCATATAAAAATAGCAATTCCAGCAGTGTCGGATATGGTGTTACCTTTCTGCTTGAATATAGTTAGGGCTTATGTAGAAATAATAGATGGCCAGGCCCTCAGCCACAGCATGGGCAGCCATGTTCACATCAGTAAAGATGATTTTTAACATGGATAAAGATGTAGAGATTTTGGTGATGCGTTCCACTGTGGCCCAGGAGTTTTGATCTTCGTGTTAAATTAGACACATATGCAACACTTGGGTATCTTTATTGAGGAAACGTTTCGCCACACAGTGGCTTCATCAGTCCAATACAAAGTAGAAAGGTGTAAGGAGAGGAGGAGTTTGAGGTTATCAGTCCCTCGGCCTGGAGTCGATGTGTTCAGTCCATCAATCTTGTTAGAAGTGTAGCACAAGGCCGTAGAGGTGGCTTATATGCTGTAATCAGGTGAGATGCAGCAGGAGGAGGCAGGTCATAGTGGTATCAACCACTAGTCGAAGTAAGTCCTTGTCCAAAGGTTTGGACAAATGTTGCAGAATCCCTTTGTATCAAGATCCCAAGAAGTTGCTGTGTCAGACAGGATGTAGATGAATGGTTCAGAGAACCGACAAGTTGTTAAATTAGACACATATGCAACACTTGGGTATCTTTATTGAGGAAACGTTTCGCCACACAGTGGCTTCATCAGCAATCAAAGTAGAAAGGTGTAAGGAGAGGAGGAGTTTGAGGTTATCAGTCCTCGGCCTGAGTCGATGTGTTCAGTCCATCAATCTTGTTAGAAGTGTAGCACAAGGCCGTAGAGGTGGCTTATATGCTGTAATCAGGTGAGATGCAGCAGGAGGAGGCAGGTCATAGTGGTATCAACCACTAGTCGAAGTAAGTCCTTGTCCAAAGGTTTGGACAAATGTTGCAGAATCCCTTTGTATCAAGATCCCAAGAAGTTGCTGTGTCAGACAGGATGTAGATGAATGGTTCAGAGAACCGACAAGTTGTTAAATTAGACACATATGCAACACTTGGGTATCTTTATTGAGGAAACGTTTCGCCACACAGTGGCTTCATCAGTCCAATACAAAGTAGAAAGGTGTAAGGAGAGGAGGAGTTTGAGGTTATCAGTCCCTCGGCCTGGAGTCGATGTGTTCAGTCCATCAATCTTGTTAGAAGTGTAGCACAAGGCCGTAGAGGTGGCTTATATGCTGTAATCAGGTGAGATGAGCAGGAGGAGGCAGGTCATAGTGGTATCAACCACTATGACCTGCCTCCTGCCTCTACTTTGTATTGGACTGATGAAGCCACTGTGTGGCGAAACGTTTCCTCAATAAAGATACCCAAGTGTTGCATATGTGTCTAATTTAACAACTTGTCGGTTCTCTGAACCATTCATCTACATCCTGTCTGACACAGCAACTTCTTGGGATCTTGATACAAAGGGATTCTGCAACATTTGTCCAAACCTTTGGACAAGGACTTACTTCGACTAGTGGTTGATACCACTATGACCTGCCTCCTCCGCTGCATATCACCTGATTACAGCATATAAGCCACCTCTACGGCCTTGTGCTACACTTCTAACAAGATTGATGGACTGAACACATCGACTCCAGGCCGAGGACTGATAACCTCAAACTCCTCCTCTCCTTACACCTTTCTACTTTGTATTGGACTGATGAAGCCACTGTGTGGCGAAACGTTTCCTCAATAAAGATACCCAAGTGTTGCATATGTGTCTAATTTAACAACTTGTCGGTTCTCTGAACCATTCATCTACATCCTGTCTGACACAGCAACTTCTTGGGATCTTGATACAAAGGGATTCTGCAACATTTGTCCAAACCTTTGGACAAGGACTTACTTCGACTAGTGGTTGATACCACTATGACCTGCCTCCTCCTGCTGCATCTCACCTGATTACAGCATATAAGCCACCTCTACGGCCTTGTGCTACACTTCTAACAAGATTGATGGACTGAACACATCGACTCCAGGCCGAGGGACTGATAACCTCAAACTCCTCCTCTCCTTACACCTTTCTACTTTGTATTGGACTGATGAAGCCACTGTGTGGCGAAACGTTTCCTCAATAAAGATACCCAAGTGTTGCATATGTGTCTAATTTAACAACTTGTCGGTTCTCTGAACCATTCATCTACAGTTTTGATCTTCAATGGAGGTTTTGAGGTTATCAGTAGGTTGAGAAGTGAGAACTTTGTTCAATTTCTTGGCCCTTAAAGCCGGAGAGGACATGAGGGTAAAGCCTCGATCGGTGAGATTAGTGGTGGCGGCGGTGAGTAGCTTCTCAGCCTCAACATCATCGTTGCACACAACAATGAAGGTCTCTTGGAGCGTCAAAATAGAGTTAAACTTCACTTGCAAGCCGCTCCTAACGGCAGCTACAAGTGCAAGTTTTGAAGAATCGTTCACAGTTCCACTGCAAGGTTTAATCTTAACACGATTAGAGTAGTTCATCGTGAAAGATCAAGATGACGACACTGAGAATAAAGGTTCCCCTCCCCAACGGGGATCGTAGGGAGACTGTAAGGACGAGAGTCAGAGCTTCTGCGACAGCACAAGGTGATGTGTACAGAGCAGCGCGGAAGGTGAAACGAATTGTGGCCGATGGTGACATGTGATAACTCCCCAGTGTAGTAAACACTATTTGCTTATGAATGAATACGATGTCCACGAAATTAGTGTTGTAACAGAGGCGATGACTGTTAGACGAGTTGCGATCTTTGTATAAAATATTAGTCCACTATGTTTTAGCTAAGGGAAATTATATTATTATGATCATCCACTCCATGAAAAATATAAAAACAATCATTGTGATGGTTTAAAACAAGCTTGAAAAAACGCTGAGAGGTATTTAATAGAAAACGTTTCGATTCTGACACCGTGTCTTTTTAAATCAATTGTTGGTATGTTTTACCAAAGTTTATAGCATACGGAGCGGTGGTGTTAGCAGTAGCTTTGAGAGCCAGTTCTATGAGCACCTGTTAATTAGTCCCGATTCCCTGATTTTAATAATGGCATTTTGAAAATCGATGCAACGGTTATCAGTGTTACCCGAGAGTATGGAGCAAAAGTTGCTCAAGTGGTCTCTATGAACCCGACCTCCATTATCTCTCTCTCTCTCTCTCTCTCTCTCTCTCTCTCTCTCTCTCTCTCTCTCTCTCTCTCTCTCTCTCTCTCTCTCTCTCTCTCTCTCTCTCTCTCTCTCTCTCTCTCTCAACTAGTTAGATATTCATATTTCTTGTGAAATCATTATGGTCGGCTATTATATTATTAGCATAGAAATAACGGAATAAGGGCATGCAGTATATAAATCTTAAAAGTAATGAGACTGAATAATATATCTTATATATGGTAAAACTGATATCCGGCACTAGCAGACAGTAGCTACTGTCGCTGGAAAATCTTTGATTATATCTAGTAGCTAGTGGTATAACATGAGCATGGAGGAGCGGAGGAGAAGGCTCACTGGCCCTTTGCCTGGCTTCAACCCCTTATCCAAACCTATCACACACACACACACACACGCTACCACTATCAATATCATGCACGAATACTGTAGAATTATAATTATTGAAGGCATTTATATAAATGAGAACTGTTGTAGGTCTACTGGGTGTTGTGGATGGAGGGAGGTGAGGAAGAGAGGGAGGGAGAAGTGTAGGAAGATGTGGTATGGAGGGAGGTGAAGATGGGAGGGAAGGAGAAGTGTAGGAGGGAGGAAGGGAGGCAGAAGTCTTTAATGAATAGTATATTCATAAATGTAGAGTATTCAGAAAGCAAAACTATTAAATATGAAGAGAATTGAGAAAGTGTGTCAACAAGGCACACCATATATTTTTGTGTTTGTGTGTGTATGTGTGTGTTTGATTGTTTTAATGTGTCTGTGTATGTCTATGTATATGTGTCTGTTCTTTTTTATATTTAGCAAAATTTGATACAAGAGCAGTGTGCTGCTACTGTATTCTAAATGACAGTTACACAGTGGGAACAAAAGTTAATTATGTTTCCCTGTCATATACCATCAAGCAGGATGGGGTTCATACAGTGTGTTGAAATCTGTCAGTATGAGCTGGGACACTTTAGTTGGATCATGTCAGGGTGGGTCGGGGGGGCGGGGTGAGAGTGTGGAACAGAATTATCAAACTGCTCACTTCGTAGTATTAACATGATCTGGCAATTACATGTTCATATCATGCTCGCATGATTTATATTTTTTTTTAAAAATATTATATCCATCAATGAAAAATAATATATCATTTGAGAAAATATTAAAAGGCACCTACAAGTTATATTTATAACCTTCCACTTCATTGGGTGAGAATTTTTTTTATAACAGTGATGAGGAGGGAACAATCGATCATGAGCGTAGTAACTCCATCGTAAACCTTCAAACATTTTCGACCAAAAAAATGGAATGAAGTATTGAAATCATGGCTTAGCGGGTGAGGATTATAGAGTTAAGTGAAAGTGGTGTCTTCCCACAAGAAATTACAGCAGAGCTTCAACCCTACAGTAACTGTATATAGTTACCTAAAGAAGTGGAATGAGAAACATACTCTCCATGATAGGCACAGACAAGGTCGGCAAGGCAAACTAATACTCTTGATTACTAAAGAATATCTGACGACCTCCATCTACGAAAGCAGTTGTTATTAGAGACCGTGTGCAGCTAGGTGTGTCACCCACACTAATCGGCGACGATTACGTGAAAACAGAATCCATCATAGAATCCCAGCCCTTCCTCCCAAAGAAAAAAAAATGGATTGCTCAACGATATTTGAATGAGAATGTGAGTTATTTTCTCAGATGAGACCTCGTCAACATCCCATCACAAAATTCTTTGCCGGAGAAGAAATATTACCAGGTAAATTTTTCAGTATTCAATGTTGTATTCATATTGCCATTAATCTGGGCAGAATAAATTTAAACGTGAACCAATTACAGTGGACCCTCGGTTAACGAATACCCCGGAAATCGTGCAATTATGTAAGTATAATTTTGTAAGTTCTTGTGGAAGTGTATTTTTGGGGGTCTGAAATAGACTAACCTACGTGAAATTTTTCCTTAAGGGAGTAAATTCGTTCGGTAATGGCACTTGAGCAGACTTCAGGAGTGAAGTTTTTACGAAACTCGGGGATCCACTGTACTGTTAAACGTAATTTGCTAACACATTTTGCTATATTAGTAAATGGACACGCATTTCATTTATATTATTTACAATAATCAACGAAATAAATTTCGTAAATTTATACAATTTTTTTTTTCTTTTTGTCACAATACTTGACGTAACTTGAATCTCTCTACCCACCTTACCACAACATCTCAATTTACTGTTTACTCATCTTCATCCATGATCTACCCAATCTCTGCCCGAGAACCACTGCACTACCAATCTCTGCCCGAGAACCACTGCACTACCAATCTCTGCCCGAGAACCACTGCACTACCAATCTCTGCCCGAGAACCACTGCACTATCAATCTCTGCCCGAGAACCACTGCAATACCAATCTCTGCCCGAGAACCACTGCACTACCAATCTCTGCCCGAGAACCACTGCACTACCACTCTCTACCCGAGAACCACTGCACTACCAATCTCTGCCCGAGAACCACTGCACTACCAATCTCTGCCCGAGAACCACTGCCCTACCAATCTCTGCCCGAGAACCACTGCACTACCAATCTCTGCCCGAGAACCACTGCAATACCAATCTCTGCCCGAGAACCACTGCACTACCAATCTCTGCCCGAGAACCACTGCACTACCACTCTCTGCCCGAGAACCACTGCACTACCAATCTCTGCCCGATAACCACTGCACTACCACTCTCTGCCTGAGAACCACTGCACTACCAATCTCTGCCCAAGAACCACTGCACTACCAACTATTCACTTCCCATTGATTTACAATAGTCTACATTATTTATCATTAGATCATGCAAGCTTATTATTACAAATTGACATTTCATTTGATAGTAAAAAGACTCAAGGTTAAGGAAGAAATATTTATCATCGAAGCCTTTTATCAATATACACACACACACACTGAATATATATATATATATATATATATATATATATATATATATATATATATATATATATATATATATATATATATATATATATTTATATATATATATATTCAGTGTGTGTGTGTGTATTGATAAAAAGGCTTCGAGGATAAATATGTATGTATATATATATATATATATATATATATATATATATATATATATATATATATATATATATATATATATATATATATATATATATATATATATATATATATATATATATATATATATATATATATATATATATATATATATATATATATATATATATATATATATATAAGTAGGTTGGTAGACAGCAACCACCCAGGGGGGTACTACGTCCTGCCAGGTGACTGTGAAACAGAAACCTGAAACTGTTTTACATGATGGTAGGATTGCTGGTGTCTTTTTCTGTCTCATAAACACGCTGGATAACAGGTATATCTAGCTACTTCTACTTACACTTTAGGTCACACTACACTGGCATATATATACATACACACATCTAGGTTTTTCTTCTTTTCTTAATAGCTCTTGTTCCTTTTATTTTCTCTATTGTCCATGGGGAAGTGGAAAAGAATCTTTCCTCCGTAAGCCATGCGTGTCGTATGAGGCGACTAAGATGCCGGGAGCAATGGGCTAGTAACCCCTTCTCCTGTACAAATCTACTAAAAACGAGAAGAAGAAAAACTTTATAAAATTGGGTTGTCTGAATGTGCGTGGATGTAGTGCGGATGATAAGAAAGAGATGATTGCCGATGTTATGAATGAAAAGAAGTTGGATGTCCTGGCCCTAAGCGAAACAAAGCTGAAGGGGGTAGGCGAGTTTCAGTGGGGAGAAATAAATGGGATTAAGTCAGGAGTATCTGAGAGAGTTAGAGCTAAGGAAGGGGTAGCAATAATGTTGAAGGATCAGTTATGGAAGGAAAAGAGGGAATATAAATGTGTAAATTCAAGGATTATGTGGATTAAAATAAGGGTCGGATGCGAAAAGTGGGTCATAATAAGCGTGTATGCACCTGGAGAAGAGAGGAGTGTAGAGGAGAGAGAGATTTTGGGAGATGTTAAGCGAATGTATAGGAACTTTTGAACCAAATGAGAGAGTAATTGTGGTAGGGGACCTAAATGCTAAAGTGGGAGAAACATGCAGAGAGGGTGTAGTAGGTAAGTTTGGGGTGCCAGGTGTAAATGATAATGGGAGCCCTTTGATTGAACTTTGTATAGAAAGGGGTTTAGTTATAGGTAATACATATTTTAAGAAAAAGAGGATAAATAAGTATACAAGATATGATGTAGGGCGTAATGACAGTAGTTTGTTGGACTATGTATTGATAGATAAAAGACTGTTGAGTAGACTTCAGGATGTACATGTTTATAGAGGGGCTACAGATATATCAGATCACTTTTTAGTTATAGCTACAGTGGGAGTAAAAGGTAGATGGGATACAAGGAAAATAGAATCAGTAAGTAAAAGAGAGGTGAAGGTTTATAAACTAAAAGAGGAGGCAGTTAGGGTAAGATATAAACAACTATTGGAGGATAGATGGGCTAGTGAGAGTGTAGGCAATGGGGTCGAAAATGTATGGGGTAGATTTAAAAATGTAGTGTTAGAGTGTTCAGCAGAAGTTTGTGGTTACAGGCGAGTGGGTGCGGGAGGGAAGAGGAGCGATTGGTGGAATGATGATGTAAAGAGAGTAGTAAGGAGAAAAAGTTAGCATATGAGAGGTTTTTACAAAGTAGAAGTGATGCAAGGAGGGAAGAGTATATGGAGAGAAAAAGAGGTT
>WNWK01011221.1:0-65626 GCA_009830355.1 Cherax destructor
CTCCCCCATCATCATAGCCCTCCATCATCATAGCCCTCCATCATCATAGCCCCCATCATCATAGCCCTCCATCATCATACCCCTCCATCATCATAGCCCCTCCCTCATCATCATAGCCCTCCATCATCATAGCCCCCATCATCATAGCCCTCCATCATCATAGCCCTCCATCATCATAGCCCTCCATCATCATAGCCCACCATCATCATAGCCCTCCATCATCATAGCCCTCCCACTTAAGAGTAACTCAGGACAGATCACGGACAGTGATAAAGATATGTGTGAAATTTTCAATACTTACTTCCTCTCAGTTTTTACGCAGGAAGATACTAGCGGAATTCCAGAAATATATTATATTGAACAGGAAGTTAATAGACTATGCTCGATTGGGGTAACTAGTGACATGGTCCTCAGACAAATAGATAAATTAAAACCTAACAAATCCCCAGGCCCTGATGAACTGTTTGCAAGAGTTTTAAAGGAATGTAAAGAGGAACTTAGCAAACCTCTGGCAAATATTTTCAATATATCACTACAAACTGGCATAGTGCCAGAAAAGTGGAAAAGGGCAAATGTAATACCTATTTACAAGGCAGGTGACAGGTCCTTAGCTTCGAACTATAGACCAATAAGCCTTACCTCCATAGTTGGTAAATTTATGGAATCAATAATTGCCGAGGCAATTCGTAGTCATCTTGAAAAGCATAAATTGATTAATGAATCTCAACACGGTTTTACTAAGGGGCGTTCCTGTCTTACGAATTTACTAACTTTTTCACTAAGGTGTTTGAGGAGGTAGATCATGGTAATGAATATGATATTGTGTATATGGACTTCAGTAAGGCTTTCGATAAAGTTCCACATCAGAGGCTACTGAGGAAACTTAAGGCCACGGAATAGGAGGAAATTTTTTTCCTAGGTAGAGGCATGGTTGAGAAATAGGCGGAGAGGTTTGCATGAATGGAGAGAAATCAGAATGGGGGCACGTTTCAAGTGGTAGTTCCACAGGGGTCAGTTTTGGGGCCCCTGTTGTTTACAATTTACATAAACGACATAGATGAGGGAATAAATAACAACATAAGCAAATTTGCTGATGACATCAAAATAGGCCGTCCAATTCATTCTAATGAGAACATTAGAGCACTCCAGGATGATTTGAATAGACTGATGCAGTGGTCGGAGAAGTGGCAGATGCAGTTTAATGTAGACAAATGCAAAGTTCTAAATGTTGGGCAGGACAATAACCATGCCACAAATAAACTGAATAATGTAGATCTTATTACTTGTGATTGCTAGAAGGATTTAGGAGTTCTGGTTAGTAGTAATCTGAAACCAAGACAACAGTGCATAAGTGTTCGCAATAAAGCTAACAGAATCCTTGGCTTCACATCAAAAGTATAAATAATAGAAGTCATCAGGTTGTTCTTCAACTCTACATATCTTTGGTTAGGCCTCATTTAGATTATGTTGCACAGTTTTGGTCACCATATTACAGAATGGATATAAATGCACTGGAAAACGTAAAGAAGAGGATGACAAAGTTGATCCCATGTATCAGAAATCTTCCCTATGAGGATAGACTGAGGGCCTTGAATCTGTACTCTCTGGAAAGGCGAAGAATTAGGGGGGATATGATTGAGGTGTATAAATGGAAAACAGGAATAAATAAAGGGGATGTAAATAGCGTGCTGAAAATATCCAGCCAAGACAGGACTCACAGCAATGGTTTCAAGTTGGAAAGTTCAGATTCAGGAAGGATATGGGAAAGCACTGGTTTGGTAATAGAGTTGTGGATGAGTGGAACAAACTCCCGAGTACCGTCATAGGGGCTGGGACGTTGTGTAGTTTTAAAAATAGGTTAGATAAATACATGAGTGGGTGTGGGTGGGTGTGAGTTGGACCTGACTAGCTTGTGCTACTAGGTCAGATGCCGTACTAATTCCTTAATTGAAGTGACCTGACTACCTGGAGTTTATCTGGAGAATTTACTCCAGGTAGGGTGCGGGTGGTGTGAGTTAGTCCTGACTAGCTTGTGCTACTAGGTCAGATGCCGTGTTCCTTCCTTAAGTGAATGTAACCTGACCTGGCTGGGTCGGGGCATTGGCCTAAGCCGGTTGGAGACTTGGACCTGCCTCGCATGGGCCAGTAGGCCTGCTGCAGTATTCATTCTGTCTTATGTTCTTATGTTTCTGAGCCTCAGTGTGTCTCCAGATTTTCCTAATCAATTTCTTTGTGAATAAGTCACCCACAACCTGTAACTTGCTCTGCCCACATGGGCCCTACTTGCCACTTCAACCAGTATGTCGACCATGTCTCTGTTACTCACATTTTCGTGTCGTGGTCTCATGTTATTCTTTGGTGAGTTATACATCACTGCAAGCACCACCTTGGGACCACCAGTCTGAAGTGTTCCTATTATGTCGTTCCTTGCTTCTCCTCTCTCTCCTCTTGTCATCTCAAAATTCCACTGGTTTTTGATGAGCAGTGCAACTCTTCCACCCCCTCTGTTCCCTCTGTCTTTCCTCAGGATCTGATATCCAGTTGGAAAGATGACATCTGTTATCATGCCTGTGAGCTTGCTTTCCATGAAAGCTATGATGTCTGGTGATGCCTCTGTGATTCTTTCATGCCACTCCTCCTACTCATTTGTTATTCCATCAGCGTTGGTGTATCAAACTTTCAGTCTCCTCTCCAAAACTGTGTTTTGGGGAGTTTGTGGGGGCTTGGGATGTGGGATACCTTGCATGGTGCTGTGTGGTTCTAATGAGTAGAGTGGGGTGGAGGCTGTGAGTTTGATTGTGGTTTGTTTTGGGATAATGTGCTTACTTGTGGGGTTCTGTAGTTTTTTGCCCTTTTTGCTCTACTCGACTCTAGTTGTCCCATACTGACTCTAGCCTTCTCTCTTTTTCTTGCTCCTTTCGTCCTTGTATCTTCTCTCTCACCTTCTGTCGTTCTGTTCTCGTTCTGTCGTGATCTAGGAGCACCCTGCGGTATGGTGTTGATTCCTTTAGCTGTGGTTTCTGCTGCAGGATCCTGCCCTGCACTGTTTCTGTCTTGAAAATCACTTTGACTGGACGATTTCTCCCCCTCGACTATCCCCCGTGTGTGTGTGTGTACTCACCTATTGTGGTTGCAGGGGTCGAGACTCAGCTCCTGGCCCCGCCTCTTGCTGTCCGCTACTGGGTCTCTGCTCTCCCTGCTCCATGAGCTTTATCATACCTTGTCTTAAAACTATGTATGGTTCCCACCTCCACTATATCGTTCGCTAGACTATTCCACTTCCTAACTACTCTATGACTGAAGAAATGCTTCCTAACATTCTTTTGACTCATCTGAGTCTTCAGCTTCCATTTGTGTCCCCTTGTTTCTGTGTTCCCTCTCTGGAACATCCTGTCACTATCTACGTTATCGATTCCCCGCAGTATTTTGTACGTCGTTATCATGTCTCCTCTAACCCTTCTGTCCTCCAGTGTTGTTAGTCCTATTTCCCTCAACCTTTCTTCATAGGACAGTCCCCTGAGTTGTGGAACTAGCCTTGTCGCAAATCTTTGCACTTTCTCTAATTTCTTGACATGCTTGACCAGGTGTGGGTTCCAGACTGGTTCTGCATACTCTAGTATGGGCCTGACGTACACGGTGTACAGTGTCTTGAACGATTCCTTGTTAAGGTAACGGAACGCTAATCTTAGGTTTGCCAGTCGCCCATATGCTGTGTGTGTACTCACCTAATTGTGGTTGCAGAGGTCGAGACTCAGCTCCTTGCCCGCCTCTTCGCTGTCCGCTACTGGGTCTCTGCTCTCCCTGCTCCATGAGCTTTATCATACCTTGTCTTAAAACTATGTATGGTTCCTGCCTCCACTATATCTTTCTCTAGACTATTCCATTTCCTGACTACTCTGTGGCTGAAGAAATGCTTCCTAACATCCCTTTGACTCATCTGAGTCTTCAGCTTCCAGCTGTGTCCCCTTGTTTCTGTGTTCCCTCTCTGGAACATCCTGTCACTGTCTACCTTGTCAATTCCCGCAGTATTTTGTATGTCGTTATCATGTCTCCTCTGACCCTTCTTTCCTCCAGTGTTGTTAGTCCTATTTCCTTCAACCTTTCTTCATAGGACAGATCCCTGAGTTGTGGAACTAACCTTGTCGCAAACCTTGCACTTTCTCAGTTTCTTTCGTGCTTGACCAGGTGTGGGTTCCAGACTGGTGCTGCATATTCTAGTATGGGCCTGACGTACACGGTGTACAGTGTCTTGAACGAATCCTTGTTAAGGTAATGGAACGCTAATCTTAGGTTTGCCAGTCGCCCATATGCTGCCGCAGTTATCTGTTTGATGTGTGCCTCCGGCGACGTGCTTGGCGTTATACTCACCCCAAGGTCTTTCTCCTTTGACGAGGTTTGTAGCCTTTGTCCGCCTAGCCTGTACTCTGTCAGCGGTCTTCTTTGCCCTTCTCCGATCTTCATGACTTTGCATTTGGTGGGATTGAATTCGAGAAGCCAGTTGCTAGACCAGATGTCAAGCTTGTCTAGGTTTGTTTGAAGTCCTGCTTGGTCCTCTTCCGATGTGATTCTTCTCATTAATTTCACATCATCTGCGAACAGAGACACTTCTGAGTCTATCCCGTCCGTCATGTCATTTACATATACCAAGCAAAACACTGGTCCTACGACTGACCCCTGCGGTACACCGCTCGTCACAGGCGCCCACTGTGATACCTCATCACGCACCATGACCCGTTGTTGCCTCCCTGTGAGGTATTCCCTGATCCATTCCAGTGCCCTTCCTGTTATACATGCTTGTTCTTCCAACTTCTTTACTAATCTCATGTGAGGAACTGTGTCGAAGGCCTTCCTGCAGTCCAGGAAAATGCAATCAACCCACCCTTCTCTCTCTTGCCTTACCTCTGTTACTTTATCATAGACCTCTAGGAGGTTTGTTACACAGGATTTGCCTTCCCGGAATCCGTGCTGTCTGGTGTTTATTATCCTGTTCAGCTCGAGGTGCTCCACCATTCTTTTCCTGATGATTTTCTCCAGGACTTTGCACACTATACACGTAAGTGACACCGGTCTATAGTTTAGTGCCTCTTTTCTGTCTCCTTTTAAAGATGTGGACTACCCTGCGGCCCCAGGGTTGGTCCACAGAGCAAGGATTTCCTCCGAGCCCCTATGGGTCCAAGCTCCCTAGGGACCCCACTCAACTACGGGCCCACATCTGTCACTTCCAAGGTCCTAGAGGATACAAGCACCAAAGCTTGTGTGTGTGTGTGTGTGTGTACTCACCTAATTGTGGTTGCAGGGGTCGAGACTCAGCTCCTGGCCCCGATACAGTTGTGTGTGTGTGTGTGTGTGTGTGTACTCACCTAATTCACCTAATTGTGGTTGCAGGGGTCGAGACTCAGCTCCTGGCCCTGTCTCTGCGCTGCCCGCTACTGGGTATCTGCTCTCCTGCTCCATGAGCTTTATCATACCTCGTCTTAAAACTGTGTATGGTTCCTGCCTCCACTATGTCTTTCTCTAGACTATTCCACTTCCTGACTACTCTGTGGCTGAAGAAATGCTTCCTAACATCCCTTTGACTCATCTGAGTCTTCAGCTTCCAGTTGTGTCCCCTTGTTTCTGTGTTCCCTCTCTGGAACATCCTGTCACTGTCTATCTTGTCCCATTCCCTGCAGTATTTTGATGTCGTTATCATGTCTCCTCTGACCCTTCTTTCCTCCAGTGTTGTTAGTCCTATTTCCTCAGCCTTTCTTCATAGGACAGACCCCGAGTTGTGGAACTAACCTTGTCGCAAACCTTTGCACTTTCTTTAGTTTCTTTACGTGCTTGACCAGGTGTGGGTTCCAGACTGGTGCTGCATATTCTAGTATGGGCCTGACGTACACGGTGTACAGTGTCTTGAACGATTCCTTGTTAAGGTAACGGAACGCTAGTCTTAGGTTTGCCAGTCGCCCATATGCTGCCGCAGTTATCTGGTTGATGTTGCCTCCGAGACGTTGCTGGCGTTATACTCACCCCAAGGTCTTTCTCCTTTTTCCGAGGTTTGTATCCTTTGTCCGCCTAGCCTGTACTCTGTCAGCGGTCTTCTTTGCCCTTCTCCGATCTTCATGACTTTGCATTTGGTGGGATTGAATTCGAGAAACCATTTGCTAGACCAGATGTCAAGCTTGTCCAGGTCTGTTTGAAGTCCTGCTTGGTCCTCTTCCGATGTGATTCTCCTCATTAATTTCACATCATCTGCGAACAGAGACACTTCTGAGTCTATCCCATCTGTCATGTCGTTTACATATACCAAGAATAACACTGGTCCTAGGACTGACCCCTGCGGTACGCCGCTCGTCACAGGCGCCCACTGTGATACCTCATCACGCACCATGACCCGTTGTTGCCTCCCTGTGAGGTATTCCCTGATCCATTCCAGTGCCCTTCCTGTTATACATTCTTGTTCTTCCAACTTCTTTACTAATCTCATGTAAGGAACTGTGTCGAAGGCTTTCCTGCAGTCCAGGAAAATGCAATCAACCCACCCTTCTCTCTCTTGCCTTACCTCTGTTACTTTATCATAGAACTCTAGGAGGTTTGTTACACAGGATTTGCCTTCCCGGAATCCGTGCTGTCTGGTGTTTATTATCCTGTGTGTGTGTGTGTGTGTGTGTGTGTGTGTGTGTGTGTGTGTGTGTGTGTGTGTCGTCATGATGAAGCCAAATTGGCCGGACCGGCCTTAAAAACAAGGCCGCTTTCCGTCAATTAAACTGATAATTTATTTTCGCGATAACTCTGTGAAAATTAAGTCTGAGCAAAATAAAGAATATTTATCATTGATTTTAAATAATATTAAGTAAATTTAAATTGACTTATGATGTATATATAATAATGTAGTTTAAATAAACTAGGTTAGTTAAAGTTATATTAAGGAGATTTCTAAGTTAGGTTTGGTCCAAAAATATAAATTATTATAACAATGTCAATGAAAAAATTATCTATATTTCTTTAAAAGATTACTTAAGAAAAATTTATTATTTAAGGTAGACACATATATATTTATATGTAATAATGTAAAGTGAACAATAATTATATTTTGTCTTTATTTTTCTTATGTTTAATAACATTGGCAACATTATTAACATTTATTATTTTAAAATCTGTTAAAGACTTATTTATTTTATTACACTTTATTAACTATGCAAGAATCACTGTTGCCATATTTTATTACACTTTATTAACTATGCAAGAATCACTGTTGCCATATTTTATTACACTTTATTAACTATGCAAGAATCACTGTTGCCATATTTTATTACACTTTATTAACTATGCAAGAATCACTGTTGCCATATTTTATTACACTTTATTAACTATGCAAGAATCACTGTTGCCATATTTTATTACACTTTATTAACTATGCAAGAATCACTGTTGCCATATTTTATTACACTTTATTAACTATGCAAGAATCACTGTTGCCATATTTTATTACACTTTATTAACTATGCAAGAATCACTGTTGCCATATTTTATTACACTTTATTCACTGTTCAAACATCACTGTTGCCATATTTCCTTCAGGTGTAGAAGTCTTGTGATGATTTGCACAACACGAGAAGTGCCATATAGACTGATCACTGAAATAACAAGAATTATATGTTAAAAACTGATGTTACAGTGAAAGACACTGAAATATTTTAGTGATATAAGTAAGTAAGCAACACCAGTAGTTGTGTCAGTAAGTAACACCAGTAGTTGTGTCAGTAAGTAACACCAGTAGTTGTGTCAGTAAGAAACACCAGTAGTTGTTTCAGTAAGTAACACCAGTAGTTGTGTCAGTAAGTAACACCAGTAGTTGTGTCAGTAAGTAACACCAGTAGTTGTATCAGGAAGTAACACCAGTAGTTGTGTCAGTAAGTAACACCAGTAGTTGTGTCAGTAAGAAACACCAATAGTTGTGTCAGTAAGTAACACCAGTAGTTGTGTCAGTAAGTAACACCAGTAGTTGTGTCAGTAAGTAACACAAGTAGTTGTGTCGGTAAGTAACACCAGTAGTTGTGTCGGTAAGTAACACCAGTAGTTGTGTCAGTAAGCAACACCAGTAGTTGTGTCAGTAAGTAACACCAGTAGTTGTGTCAGTAAGTAACACCAGTAGTTGTGTCAGTAAGTAACACCAGTAATTGTGTCAGTAAGTAACACCAGTAGTTGTGTCAGTAAGAAACACCAGTAGTTGTGTAAGTAAGTAACACCAGTAGTTGTGTCAGTAAGCAACACCAGTAGTTGTGTCAGTAAGTAACACCAGTAGTTGTGTCAGTAAGTAACACCAGTAGTTGTGTCAGTAAGTAACACCAGTAATTGTGTCAGTAAGTAACACCAGTAGTTGTGTCAGTAAGTAACACCAGTAGTTGTGTCAGTAAGTAACACCAGTAGTTGTGTAAGTAACACCAGTAGTTGTGTCAGTAAGCAACACCAGTAGTTGTGTCAGTAAGTAACACCAGTAGTTGTGTCAGTAAGCAACACCAGTAGTTGTGTCAGTAAGTAACACCAGTAGTTGTGTCAGTAAGTAACACCAGTAGTTGTCAGTAAGTAACACCAGTAGTTGTGTCAGTAAGTAACACCAGTAGTTGTGTCAGTAAGTAACACCAGTAGTTGTGTCAGTAAGTAACACCAGTAGTTGTGTCAGTAAGTAACACCAGTAGTTGTGTCAGTAAGTAACACCAGTAGTTGTGTCAGTAAGCAACACCAGTAGTTGTGTCAGTAAGTAACACCAGTAGTTGTGTCAGTAAGTAACACCAGTAGTTGTGTCAGTAAGCAACACCAGTAGTTGTGTCAGTAAGTAACACCAGTAGTTGTGTAAGTAGTAACACCAGTAGTTGTGTCAGTAAGTAACACCAGTAGTTGTGCATAAGCAACACCAGTGTTGTATCAGTAGCAACACCAGTAGTTGTGTCAGTAAGTAACACCAGCAGTTGTGTCAGTCAAGCACACCAGTAGTTGTGCTCATAAGTCACACCAGTAGTTTGTCGTAAGTAACACCAGTAGTTGTGTCAGTAAGCACACCAGTAGTTGTGTCAGTAAGCAACACTCAGTAGTTGTGTCAGTAGTAACACCAGTAGTTGTGTCAGTAGTAACACCAGTGTTTGTCAGTAAGCTAACACCAGTAGTTGTGTCAGTCATACCCAGTAGCTGTGTCAGTCAAGTAACACCAGGTAGTTTGTCACTAAGTACACCAGTAGTTGTGTCAGCCTAGTCAACACCTGTTGTGTCAGTAAGTAACACCAGTAGTTGTCAGTAGGCCTGGCTCTCAGTCACCTCGTCCACTCAAGGCCTGCTCTCAGTCACTCTCTGTCCACTCGAGGCCTGCTCTCAGTCACTCTCGTCCACTCGAGGCCTGGCTCTCAGTCACCTCGTCCCTCAAGGCCTGCTCTCAGTCACCCTCGGTCCACTCGAGGCCTCGCTCTCAGTCACCCTCGGTCCACTCGAGGCCTCGCTCTCAGTCACCCTCGGTCCACTCGAGGCCTCGCTCTCGTCACTCTCGGTCCACTCGAGGCCTGGCTCTAAGTCACTCTCGGTCCACTCGAGGCCTCGCTCTAAGTCACTCTCGGTCCACTCGAGGCCTCGCTCTCGTCACTCTCGGTCCACTCGAGACCTCGCTCTCAGTCACTCTCGGTCCACTCGAGGCTCGCTCTAAGTCACTCTCGGTCCACTCGAGGCATCGCTCTAAGTCACTCTCGGTGCACTCGAGGCCTCGCTCTCGTCACTCTCGGTCCACTCGAGGCCTCGCTCTCAGTCACTCTCGGTCCACTCGAGGCCTGGCTCTCAGTCACTCTCGGTCCACTCGAAGGCTCGCTCTCAGTCACTCTCGTCCACTCGAGGCCTCGCTCTCGTCACTCTCGGTCCACTCGAGGCCTCGCTCTCAGTCACCCTCAGTCCACTCGAGGCCTCGCTCTCGTCACTCTCGGTCCACTCGAGGCCTCGCTCTAAGTCACTCTCTGTCCACTCGAGGCCTCGCTCTCGTCACTCTCGGTCCACTCGAGGCCTGGCTCTAAGTCACTCTCGGTCCTCTCGAGGCTCCTCTCGTCACTCTCGGTCCACTCGAGGCCTCGCTCTCAGTCACTCTCGGTCCACTCGAGGCCTGGCTCTCAGTCACTCTCGGTCCACTCGAGGCCTCGCTCTCGTCACTCTCGGTCCACTCGAGGCCTCGCTCTCAGTCACTCTCGGTCCACTCGAGGCCTCGCTCTCAGTCACTCTAGGTCCACTCGAGACTTCGCTCTCAGTCACTCTTGGTCCACTCGAGGCATCGCTCTAAGTCACTCTCGGTCCACTCGAGGCCTAGCTCTCAGTCACTCTCGGTCCACTCGAGGCCTCGCTCTAAGTCACTCTCGGTCCACTCGAGGCATCGCTCTAAGTCACTCTCGGTCCACTCGAGGCCTCGCTCTCGTCACTCTCGGTTAACTCGAGGCCTGGCTCTCAGTCACTCTCGTCCACTCGAGGCCTAGCTCTCGTCACTCTTGGTCCACTCGAGGCCTCGCTCTCAGTCACTCTCGGTCCACTTGAGGCCTCGCTCTCAGTCACTGTCGGTCCACTCGAAGCCTCGCTCTCAGTCACTCTCGGTCCACTCGAGGCCTCGCTCTCGTCACTCTCGGTCCACTCGAGGCCTCGCTCTCAGTCACTCTCGGTCCACTCGGGCTGCTCTCGTCACTCTCAGTCCTCGAGGCCTCGCTTCGTCACTCTGGTCCTCGAGGCCTCGCTCTCAGTCACTCTCGGTCCACTCGATGCCTCGCTCTAAATCACTCCGGGTACTCGAGGCCTCGCTCTCGTCACCTTGGTCCACTCGAGACCCCCGCTCTCAGTCCTCCCCGGTCCACTCGAGGCCTCGCTCTCGTCACCTTGGTCCTCAAAACCTCGCTCTCAGTCATCCCCGGTCCCCCTCGAAAACCTCGCTCTAAATCACCCCCCCGGTCCCTCAGAGGCCTCCTCCCAGTCACTCTCGGTCACTCGAAGGGCCCCGCTCCCCGTCACTCTCGGGCCTCGAGGCTCGCTCTAAATCACCCCTCAGGTCCCCTCAGGAAATCAACCCCGTTTACCCCTCCGGGCCACTCGAGGCCTCGCTCTCGTCATTTTCCCGGGCCACTCGAAGGCCTGGGTCTCAGTCACCCTGGTTTTACTCGAGGCCTCGCTCTCAGTCACTCTCCCGGGCCAAATCGAAGGCTCGCTCTCTTTCCCCTCCGGTCCACTCGGGGCCTCGCTCTCGTCACTCTCGGTCCACTCGGGGGCCCCCCGCTCCTAAATCCTCAGTCCACCGGGCCTCGCTCGTCACTCTCGGTCACTCGAGGCCTCGCCCCTCCTTGGTCCACTCGGGGCCTCGCTCTAGTCCTCTCGGGCCACTCGAGGCCTCGCTCTCGTCACCTTTCCACTCGAGGCCTGGGTCTAAATCACCCCTCCCGGTCCCTCGAGGCCTCGCTCTCGTCCTCTGGGTCCCCCCCTCCCCGGGGCCCCGCTCTCGAGTCACCCCCCGGTCCACTCGAGGCCTTGCCCCTCAGTCACCCTGGGCCACTCGAGGCCTGCTCTCAGTACCCTCGGTCCCTCCCAGGCCTCGCTCCCCGTCACTCTGGTCTAATTATAAAACTATTGTTTCAAAATTATTTTTATTATTAAACACATGGCGATTCCCACCAAGGCAGGGTGGCCCGAAAAGAAAACTTTCATCATCATTCACTCCATCACTGTCTTGCCAGAGGGTGCTTTACACTACAGTTATAAAACTGCAACATTAACACCCTCCTTCAGGTGCCGGCACTGTACTTCCTATCTCCAGGACTCAAGTCCGGCCTGCCGGTTTCCCTGAATCCTTCATAAATGTTATTTTGCTCACACTCAACAGCACATCAAGTATTAAAACCATTTGTCCCATTCACTCCTATCAAATACGTTCACACATGCTTCTGGAAGTCCAAGCCCTCGCACACAAAACCTCCTTTACCCTCTCCCTCCAACCTTTCCTAGGCCGACCCCTGCCCTGCCTTCCCTCCACTACAGATTTATACTCTCTCAAGTCATTCTGTCTTGTTCCATTCTCTCTACATGTCTGAACCATCTCAACAACCCCTCCTCAGCTCTCTGGATAATAGTTTTGGTAATCCCGCACCTCCTCTATGACATAATAAACAATAAAAATAACATAAAAATCTGATATACACTCTAGAATGAATAAAATATGTATGTCATTACATATGTGGTGGCGGGGAGGAAAGTGGTTCCTCCTTCAGACGTGTTAGTATAAGAGAAAACGGAGTTTGTGAGGCAAACTGCATTAAATCACTTCTTTCATAAGAAAACCATAATGTACAAATGAACTGGTGTACGTACATTCACTTACATACCTTGCAGAAGATAGGCAGAAGGCTTATGCTTAATTACTACACTCTTAATGCTACACTTTGTCACTGAACTTAACTGCTTTAAACTCCACAACTTGCGCCTGTGCTGGTGCAGGAACACATTAAAATCACTAAGAGTGTGTTATCAGTCTTGAAGATGCCATATTAATAATGATAAAAATGGATGAATTTGGTACGGTGTGTAAAAGAAGAAAATTGAAAGTGAATATAGGAAAGAGTAAGGTGATGAGGATAACAAAAGAATAGGTGACGAAAGATTGATATCAGATTGGAGGGAGAGAGTATGGAGGAGGTGAATGTATTCAGATATTTGGGAGTGGACATGTCGGCGGATGGGTCTATGAAGGATGAGGTGAATCATAGAATTGATGAGGGAAAAGGGTGAGTGGAGCACTTCGAGTCTGTGGAGACAAAGAACCTTGTCCATGGAAGTAAAGAGGGGAATGTTGAGAGTATAGTTATACCAACGCTCTTATATGGGTGTGAAGCATGGGTGATGAATGTTGCAACGAGGAGAAGGCTGGAGTGGAAATGTCATGTCTGAGGTCAATGTGTGGTGTGAATATAATGCAGAGAATTCGGAGTTTGGAAATTAGGAGGAGGTGCGGGATTACCAAAACGATTGTCCAGAGGCTGAGGAGGGGTTGTTGAGGTGGTTTGGACATGTAGAGAATGGAACGAGACAGAGTGACTCGAGTGTATAAATCTGTAGTGGAGGGAAGGCGGGGTAGGGGTCGGCCTAGGAAAGGGTGGAGGGAGGGTAAAGGAAGTTTTGTGTGCGAGGGGCTTGGACTTCCAGCAAGCATGTGTGACGTATTTGATAGGAGTGAATGGAGGCATATGGTTTTTAATACTTGACGGCTGTTGGAGTGTGAGCAAAGTAACATTTATGAAGGGATTCAGGGAAACCGGCAGGCCGGACTTGAGTTCTGGAGATGGAAGTACAGTGCCGGCACTCTGAAGGAGGAGTGTTAATGTTGCAGTTTTATAACTGTAGTGTAAAGCACCCTCTGGCTAGACAGTGATGGAGTGAATGATGATGAAAGCTTTTCTTTTTCGGGCCACCCTGCCTTGGTGGGAATCGGCCGATGTGTTAAAAAAAAAAAAAAAAAAAATAATACAATAATAATCACTCTGTGGCACATTAAATGTCGTATAAAATGTTAATATAGACATTTTGCTTACTGCATCTATGATATTTTTTCAAAATTATATAATAAACATGTTACGTAACATATAAACATAAATTAACATAACTATGAGATGCCAGGTGTAAATGATAATGGGAGCCCTTTGATTGAACTTTGTATAGAAAGGGGTTTAGTTATAGGTAATACATATTTTAAGAAAAAGAGGATAAATAAGTATACAAGATATGATGTAGGGCGTAATGACAGTAGTTTGTTGGACTATGTATTGGTAGATAAAAGACTGTTGAGTAGACTTCAGGATGTACATGTTTATAGAGGGGCTACAGATATATCAGATCACTTTTTAGTTATAGCTACAGTGGGAGTAAAAGGTAGATGGGATACAAGGAAAATAGAATCAGTAAGTAAAAGAGAGTGAAGGTTTATAAACTAAAAGAGGAGGCAGTTAGGGTAAGATATAAACAACTATTGGAGGATAGATGGGCTAGTGAGAGTGTAGGCAATGGGGTCGAAAATGTATGGGGTAGATTTAAAAATGTAGTGTTAGAGTGTTCAGCAGAAGTTTGTGGTTACAGGCGAGTGGGTGCGGGGAAGAGGAGCGATTGGTGGAATGATGATGTAAAGAGAGTAGTAAGGAGAAAAAATTAGCATATGAGAGGTTTTACAAAGTAGAAGTGATGCAAGGAGGGAAGAGTATATGGAGAGAAAAGAGAGGTTAAAAGAGGGTGAAGCAATGTAAAAGAGAGCAGATGAGAGAGTGGGTGAGATGTTATCAGCAAATTTTTTGAAAATAAGAAAAAGTTTTGGAATGAGATTAATAAGTTGAGGAAGCCTAGAGAACAAATGGATTTGACAGTTAAAAATAGGAGAGAGAGTTATTAAATGGAGAGTTAGAGGTATCGGAAGATGGAGAGAATATTTTGAGGATTTGTTAAATGTTGATGAAGACAGGAAGCTGTGATTTCGTGTGTAGGGCAAGGAGGAATAACATCTTGTAGGAGTGTGGAAGAGCCAGTTGTGGGTGTAGGGGAAGTTCGTGAGGCAGTGGGTAGAATGAAAGGGTAAGGCAGCTGGGATTGATGGGATAAAGATAGAAATGTTAAAGCAGGTGGGGATATAATTTTGGAGTGGTTGGTGCTATTATTTAATAAATGTATGGAAGAGGGTAAGGTACCTAGGGATTGGCAGAGCGTGTATTGTTCCTTTGTATAAAGGCAAAGGGGACAAAAGAGAGTGCAAAAATTATAGGGGAATAAGTCTGTTGAGTGTACCTGGTAAAGTGTATGGTAGAGTTATTATTGAAAGAATTAAGAGTAAAACAGAAAGCAGGATAGCAGATGAACAAGGGGCTTTAGGAAAGGTAGGGGTGTGTAGACCAAGTGTTTACAGTGAAACATATAGGTGAACAGTATTTGGATAAGGGTAAAGATGTTTTTGTGGCATTTATGGATTTGGAAAAGGCGTATGATAGGGTAGATAGGGGGCAATGTGGCAGATGTTGCAGGTGTATGGAATAGGAGGAAGGTTACTGAAAGCAGTGAAGAGTTTTTATGAGGATAGTGAGGCTCAGGTTAGAGTGTGTAGGAGGGAAGGGGACTATTTCCCAGTAAAAGTGGGCCTTAGACAAGGATGTGTGATGTCACCGTGGTTGTTCAATATATTTATAGATGGGGTTGTAAGAGAAGTGAATGCGAGGGTCTTGGCAAGAGGTGTTGGGCTAAAAGATAAAGAAGCAAATACAAAGTGGGAGTTGTCACAGTTGCTTTTGCTGATGACACTGTGCTTTTGGGAGATTCTGAAGAGAAGCTGCAGAGGTTAGTGGATGAATTTGGTAGGGTGTGTAAAAGAAGAAAATTGAAAGTGAATATAGGAAAGAGTAAGGTGATGAGGATAACAAAAAGAATAGGTGACGAAAGATTGGATATCAGATTGGAGGAGAGAGTATGGAGGAGGTGAATGTATTCAGATATTTGGGAGTGGACATGTCGGCGGATGGGTCTATGAAGGATGAGGTGAATCATAGAATTGATGAGGGAAAAGGGTGAGTGGAGCACTTCGGAGTCTGTGGAGACAAGAACCTTGTCCATGGAAGTAAAGGGAATGTATGAGAGTATAGTTATACCAACGCTCTTATATGGGTGTGAAGCATGGGTGATGAATGTTGCAACGAGGAGAAGGCTGGAGGCAGTGGAGATGTCATGTCTGAGGTCAATGTGTGGTGTGAATATAATGCAGAGAATTCGGAGTTTGGAAATTAGGAGGAGGTGCGGGATTACCAAAACGATTGTCCAGAGAGCTGAGGAGGGGTTGTTGAGGTGGTTTGGACATGTAGAGAGAATGGAACGAGACAGAGTGACTTCGAGATGTATAAATCTGTAGTGGAGGAAGGCGGGGTAGGGGTCGGCCTAGGAAAGGTTGGAGGGAGGGGTAAAGGAAGTTTTGTGTGCGAGGGCTTGGACTTCCAGCAAGCATGTGTGAGCGTATTTGATAGGAGTGAATGGAGGCATATGGTTTTAATACTTGACGTGCTGTTGGAGTGTGAGCAAAGTAACATTTATGAAGGGATTCAGGAAACGGCAGGCCGGACTTGAGTTCTGGAGATGGGAAGTACAGTGCCGGCACTCTGAAGGAGGGTGTTAATGTTGCAGTTTTATAACTGTAGTGTAAAGCACCCTTCTGGCAAGACAGTGATGGAGTGAATGATGATGAAAGTTTTTCTTTTTCGGGCCACCCTGCCTTGGTGGGAATCGGCCGATGTGTTAATAAAAAAAAATAAAATAAAAACTATGAGATGTTTTTCCAGTTGGTTTGATGAGTGAACAAAAACCATTCATGTCTGGACTGCTAACAACAAGAACAACAACAACAATAACTGGTTTGTTTACAAAACTCTGAACCTTCTACACTCTCATTCTCTCTCGTTTATTCATTTAATCTTGTTTACTCACCTCTCACTCTACATTAAGACTAAAAATATTTTAAGGTAAGTAATGAGTGTCCTACGTAGTAGGTTGGTAGACAACAACCACCCAGGGAGGTACTACTGTCCTGCCAAGTGAGTGTAAAACAAAAGACTGCAATTGTTTTACATGATGGTAGGATTGCTGGTGTCTTTTTTCTGTCTCATAAACATGCAAGATTTCAGGTACATCTTGCTACTTCTACTTACACTTAGGTCACACTGCACATTCATGTACAAGCATATATATACACACACCTCTGGGTTGGGTTGGGTTGGTTGGGGATCTTAATGCTAAAGTGGGTAAAAATGTTGTGGAGGGAGTAGTAGGTAAATTTGGGATGCCAGGGGTAAATGTAAATGGGGAACCATTAATTGAGCTATGTGTAGAAAGAGGTTTGGTAATAAGTAATACATATTTTATGAAAAAGAGGATAAATAAATATACAAGGTATGATATAGCACGTAAGGAAAGTAGTTTGTTGGATTATGTATTGGTGGATAAAAGGTTGATGGGTAGGCTTCAGGATGTACATGTTTATAGAGGGGCAACGGATATATCGGATCATTATTTGGTTGTAGCTACAGTTAGAGTAAAAGGTAGATGGGACAAAAAGAAAATGGCAACAGCAAGTAAGAGAGAGGTAAAAGTGTATAAACTAAGGGAGGAGGAAGTTAGGGTGAGATATAAGCAACTATTGGCAGAAAGGTGGGCTAGTGCAAGTATGAGTAGTGGGGTTGAAGAGAGTTGGGATAGTTTTAAAAATGCAGTATTAGAATGTGGGGCAGAAGTTTGTGGCTATAGGAGGGTGGGTGCAGGAGGAAAGAGGAGTGAGTGGTGGAATGAAGAAGTAAAGGGTGTGATAAAGAGAAAAAGGTAGCTTATGAGAGGTTTTACAAAACAGAAGTGTTAATAGAAGAGCAGAGTATATGGAGAGTAAAAGAAAGGTGAAGAGAGTAGTGAGAGAGTGCAAAAGTAGAGCAGATGAAAGCATGGAGAGGCTCTGTCCAAAATTTGCTGAAAAAAAAAAAAATTTGGAGTGAGATAAACATGGTAAAAGCCTAGGGAACGAATGGATTTGTCAGTTAAAAAGAGTAGGGAGTTAGTAGATGGGGAGCTGGAGGTATTGGGTAGATGGCGGAATATTTTAAGAACTTTTAAATGTCGATAAAAAAAAGGGAGGCGGTAATTTCATGTACTGGCCAGGGAGGTATAACATCGTTTAGGAGTGAAGAAGAGCAGGATGTGAGTGTGGGAGGTGCGAGGCATTACGTAGAATGAAAGGGGTAAAGCAGCTGGAACTGGACGGATCATGACAGAAATGTTAAAAGCAGGGGGATATAGTGCTGGAGCAATGGGCAAATGTTGCAAGTGTATGGAATAGGTAATAAGTTACTGAAATCTGTAAAGAGTTTTGGGGATAGTGAGGCTCAGGTTAGAGTGTGTAGGAGAGAAGGGTTTACTTTCCGGTAAAAGTAGTTTTAGACAGGATGTGTAATGTCACCATGGTTGTTTAATATATTTATAGATGGGGTTGAAAAAGAAGTAAATGCTAGGGTGTTGGGGGAGGGGTGGATTAAATTATGGGGAATTAAATGCAAAATGGGAGTTGACACAGTTACTTTTGCTGATGATACTGTGCTTATGGGAGATTCTAAAGAAAAGTTGCAAGGTTAGTGGATGAGTTTGGGAGATGTGTAAGGTAGAAAGTTGAAAGTGAACATAGATAAGAGTAAGGTGATGAGGGTAGCAAACGATTTAAATAAAGCAAAATTGGATATCACATTGGAGAGGATTATGGAAGAGTAAATGTTTTCAGATATTGGGATTGGCCGTCAGCGGATGGGTTTATGAAGGATGAGGTTAACCATAGAATTGATGAAGGAAAAAAAGGTGAGTAGTGCTGAGGAATATCTATGAGAAAAAACGTTATCCATGAGGCAAAGAAGGAATGTACGAAATATAGTGGCACTACACTTATATGGGTGTGAAGCATGGGTTGCAAATCTGCAGCGAGGGGGAGGCTGAGGCAGTGAATGTCCTGCCCTAGAATGGGGTGGTAAAATTATGCAGAAAATTCGAATGTGGAAATTAGGAAAGGTGTGGAGTTACTAAAGTATTTGTCAGGGGGCTGAAGAGGGGTTGTTGCGGTGGTTTGGTCATTTAGAGAGAATGGATCAAAGTAGAATGACTTGAGAGCGTATAAATCTAGTAGGTAAAAAGGCGGGGTAGGGGTCGTCCTAGAAAAGGTTGGAGGGAGGGTAAAGGAGGTTTTGTGGGCGGGGGGCTTGGACTTCCAGCAAGCATGTGTGAGCGTGTTAGATAGGAGTGAAAGGAGACGAATGGTTTTGGGACATGACGATCTGTTGGAGTGTGAGCAGGGTAACATTTTGTGAAGGATTCAGGGAAACCAGTTAATTGATTTCAGTTGGACTTGAGTCCTGAATGGAATACAATGCCTGCACTTTAAAGGAGGGTCTGGGATAGTGACAGTTGGGAGGGACAATTCTCAGCTGGGCGTATCTGAGCCTCTGCAAGACAGTGATTATGTATGAGTGTGATGAAAGTGTTGAATGATGATGAAAGTATTTTTGGGGATTTCTTTCTTTTTGGGTCACCCTGCCTCTGGAGACGTCGACTTTTGAAAAAAAAAAAAAACTCTGGGCTTTCTTCTATTTTCTTACTAGTTCTTGTTCCTTATTTCCTCTTATCTCCATGGGAAAGTGGAACAGAATTCTTCCTCCTTGCATGCGTGTCATAGAAAGCCCAAATGCGGCAAGGGTAACCCCTTCTCTGTATATAAACTAAATGTAAAGAAGAAACTTTTTTTTTCCTTTTGGGCAACCCCCCCCTCGGTGGGAGCGGCAGCGTGTTGAAAAAAAAAAGTAAAGTGTACTGTATATCATTTTTTCGCCTAGGAGCCTTTAAAAGCCCTAATATATAAAATTGTGGGTGGGGTAGCCAGATGGGTTACATACCTTCACACTTTGATACCCACCACCTTACTATTCATGACCTATATTAATTATTATTATTATAATCAAAGAAGCACTATATTAAAGACCATGAAATACAAATATTTTAAGGTAAGCAATGGTGTCATATTTTATTCTTCTTTTAAAACGTGGACTGTCTCCCACAGATAGGGTGGCCAAGCTCCTTTTTTAAAGTAATAATACAGGAGAGGTTTCAGCGAGCTGGGGGTCAAAAACAACTCATGCAATGTTTCTCTTGTTCAAGTTTTCTCAGTGTTATTAAAGGGTTTTTTCATTTAGTTTACTATTACACTTTCATTTATGGTATAATTAACTACAGTGGGAAACCCCTGCTCGAACGCACCACCATGAATTTTCAGGATACAAACAGTGTTCAGTCGATCCACGAATTTAGATGAAATTTCCTCATTGAGTTCCTGGGAGTGATCAAGAAAATTTAAAAAAAGTCAGTTCCTGTTAAAGTAATATTAATATTTAAAAATTATTATTATTTTTTATATTTGTTTCAATTGGTCTAGAACCCTCAAAAAAATTGGGATACAGTGGTACCCCGAGTTACGAACTTAATTCGTTCCAGGAAGCTGTTCGAGTGCCGATATCGAACAAATTTGTTCCCATAAGGAATAACGAAAATTAGATTAATCTGTTTCAGACCCCCAAAAATACACTTACGAGGGCCACCAGGTTCGATTCCCAGCCAGGGCAGAAACATTGGGCGTGTTTCTTTACACCTGTTGTCTATGTTCCCCATTAGTAAAAATGGGTACCTGGGTGTTAGTCGACTGGTGTGGTAGCATCCTAAGACACTGACCTAATCTGCGAAATGCTCAGCATAACAAGGGACTTTCTATATATAGTAGTATGTCACTGATGTCAGCTAGGCCTGTATACCATGTACATCTCCTTGTAGTAAATAAAGATATTATTGTGTATTATTAACTGTTAGAGTTGGGAGCTGCTCGTAACTTGAGGTACCACTGTATTTATAAAAGGGGTTATGAAAGTAGATACAGGGTATTGCTAGGAAAAGGTGTGAAGTTGGAAGATAAGAATCTAACAACCACTTTGTTAGATTACATCTAACACAGTTAGTTTTGCTGATGACACTGTGCTTTTAGGAGATTCCTGAAGAAAAGTTGCAGGGATTGATGGACAAATCTGGGAGGATATGTGAAGGTAAAAGTGAACATGGGGAAAGAGCAGGGTGATGAGGATAAAAAATTTAGGTAATGAAAGATTGGACATCCAGATTGGAGGGAGGAAATTATGGAGAGTAGATGTGTTCAGATATTTGGGAGTGGACTTGTCAGCAGATGGGTCTATGAAGACGAGGTGAACCATAGAAATGATGAAGGGAAAAGGTGAGTAGTGCATTAAGTCATCTGTGGAGACAAGAACATTATTCATAGAGGCAAAATGGGAGTGTATCGGGTATAGCATGGGTGGCCCGAATTTTGCAGTGAAGAGGCTGCAGGGCAGTGGACATCTGTCGTGTCTATGGGCACTGTGCGGGGTGAATATTATTTAAAGAATTTTGTAGTTTTGGGGATTAGGAGTGCAGGATTGCCGAGGGCTGAAGTGGTTAGGAAATTTAGAGAGGATGGAGCAAAACGGGATGACTTGGAGGGTGTATAAATCTGTAGTGTAGGGAAGGTGGGGCAGGCATCACCCTAAGAAGGTTGGAGGGTAAGGAGAGGTTTAGCATGCGAGGGGCTTGAACTTCCAGCATGCGTGTGAGTATGTTAGGTAGGAATGGAAGTGCAGGAAGTGGTTTTATAACGATGTGCTGCTGGAATGTGAGCAAGATAACATTCATGAAGGGATACATGAGAACTATTTAGAAGGACTTGAGTTCTGGAGGTGGGAAGAACAGTGCCTGAACTCTGAAGGAGGAATCCAGGATATTTGCAGTCTGGAGGGGCATCTGAATTGTAGTGTATGATTCTGTCAAGACGGTAATGTAATTAATAGTGAAAATGTTTCTTCTTTTTAGGTCACCTGCCTTGGTGGGTGATGAGAGTGAAGCATGTTAAAAAAGCATTATACACTAACTTTCAAGCAATGATACCTTGTAATTGTGTTCTTTTGATAATATTCTGTGCAACATTGGAATTTCTGCAATAAAACTCCTTGCACAACTCTCATTGGTATTGTTCAGTTCCTCTTCATGGGTTATTTGATCATAATTACCAAGTTGATATTGAAGCCTGCATCTGTTAACTCATCCAGAGTCATCCATGTGAGTATTTCATCTTTGTACCATGGAAAACTCCAAAGAGTCCAGGTTCAATGTTGATTGGGCATAACTTCAGCAATACCCATACCTGTCAAAAAAAAAAAAAAAAATAATCTTCTATCAATTTCCTTATTATATTTATTTTTCTTATCATTACATTCCAAGGACAGCAGAACATCCATAAGTGTAATACACAGTGTCTGGGAAATTGAAGTATGAGTGGTAATCAGGTCTGATCTAGAAGGGAAAGGATGGCTATAATTCCTTGGGTAAAAAAACCTTTCCTAACTTCCGAACCCTCTCCCCCTACCTATTATTGTGCATGCTAAACATGCTTAATTTAAGTAATCTTCAGTTTACTTTCATCCAGTCAAGTAATTGGCTATTTGGAGATTTATTGAACTTACTTACATAGAGTATACTGGCACAAGTTTGAACTTACAGTAAAGATGGGAGCAAAAACGCAATGCACCTCTGTATTGTGGCCTTCATAGCTTGTCCTACAAGTGTTGCTTGAAATAAGAACCAATGCTTGTAAGTGGGCCATCTTTATAAAAACTACGAATGCTCCTTTCCGTTGAGGAAGTGTTTCAGGCATGTTAAGATCACATCGCTGGTACTTTCCTACACAAAAATAAATTGTGTTATTAATCACAACACTCTCAATAATACTACATGTCATATTAAAAACAGAAACAAATTTTTTTTCTAACACTGGTCATCTCCACCAAGGCAGAGTGACTCAAAGGAAATACATACATAATCATTAATCAAATACCTGTCTTGCCAGAAGTGCACAAACTTCTCAATTCAAATACCCATCTAAGCTGCAATCTTCCCCACTCCCTCAGGTGAAGGCGCTGTACTACCCACTTACAGAACTCTCCAGTTCAGCTAACTGGTTTCCTTGAATCCTTTCATATGCATTGCCTTGCTCACATTTCAACAGCAAATAAGAACAAGAAGGAACACTGAAGAACCTACTGGCTCATGCTAGGCAGATCCACCTCACACTCACACTTGTCTAACCTATTTTAAAGCTACATTTCACTTCAATAACACTACTCATGAGCTTGGCTCCACTCATCACAACTCTATTACCAAACCAGTACTCTCAATATCCTTTCTAAATCTAAATTTTTGCTATTTGAACCTAATGCTGTGAGTCCTGTTTTCCCGTTGCCCCATCTCAATCATATCCTCCTTAATTCTACAGGTTTCTAGATGAGTGCAGATTGGGTTTCTAGTGAAGTGCAATATATAAGACATTAACAGGAAGGGATATATTACTCCTTCTTAAGAGTTATGTGTGTGTAGTACTGGGACCTGCCTGTGATAAGTGGCCAGTACTGATCACATCAAGTGGGCCACGTGATCAATAAACAGCGGGCGTCAACCTCAGATGCCACAAACAAACAGCCACAGTCATCCCTCGGTTTCGTGTTTAATCCGTTTCTGAGGATGCACTAAAACTAAACACACAAAACTGAAGCCATTTTCCCCAAAAGAAATAATGGAAATTCAATTAATCCGTTTCAGACACCCAGGAGTATTAACAAAAAATAATTTTTTAGAGATTAAATATAGATTTACATACAGAAAAGAATAACAAATAAATATAAAGCACTAATAACATGTATAAATGAACATTTAACATCACACTTACTTTTATTGGTGACTCTTGTTGGTGTATGGAAGATGGAGAGGAGAGAGGGAGGCGAGTTTATTGTTGGGAGGCAGGACAAAATGCTTCAATTTGACACTAATATCAGCTCTACGGCTTATTTATCTATCACAATTCATCTAATATGACATAATAAACAATATAAATAACATAAAAACGTGATATACACTCTAGAATGAATAAAATATGTCTCATTACGAATGTGGTGGCGGGCATACTCGGTCCAGCTATGAAAACATCTTCCTATTCTTTCCTCCTTCAGACGCATTAGTATAAGAGAAACGGAGTTTGTAATGCTAACTGCATTAGATCACTTATTTCCAGTCGCTTCAAGGTGTGAACAGAAATCATTCCTGTCCAGGCTGGCTGGTAACAACAACAGCAGCAGCAACAACAACTGGTTTGTTGACAAAACTACCGAAACTTCTACACACTCTTCATCTCTCTCTTGTTTATTCATTTAATCTTGTTTACTCAACTCTCACTCTACATTAAGACTGCCTCTACCACCACTGCCTTCATCACCACTGCCTCTAACACTGCCTCAACCAACACCAAGCCACCACTGCCTCTCACACCACTGCCTCTCACCACCACTGCCTCCTCATCCACCACTTGCCTCTCATCACCACTGCTTCTCACCACCACTGCCTCTCACCACCACTGCCTCTCACCACCACTGCCTCTCACCACCACTGCCTCTACCACCACTGCCTCTCACCACCACTGCCTCTCACCACCACTGCCTCTCACCACCACTGCCTCTCACCACCACTGCCTCTCACACTAGCACGATTCTTTCTTTAATTCTTGGTGTTCCTCTTTTTACAAAGGACTGACACTAGAGCACTGGGCCCTGGTTTGTTACACATAACTACAGATAAAAACAATGGATTGTTAAGAAATGTTTTGTATGAACTCGCAGGATAATGTTCACTCAACCAGAAACAATGCTACACTGCCTGAGAATGTGCGTGGGAGGCGGGCTTGCAGGCTTTGTATGTGCGCTAAGCACTGGACAGGGTTCCGGACCGAGCACGAAAACGGAGGGAACACACGAAAACAGAGGGCAATTTTCCACGAAAAAACTACACGAAAACTGAAATACACGAAAACAGAGATACACGAAAACCGAGGGACCACTGTACTGAGTATTTAGTTTTGGATGAGTAAGTGGTTTTTAAGAAGAGTCTTGAATTGATGTACAGACAGGGTTCCTTTGGTATTCACTGGTAATGAATTCCAAATTTTTGGGCCCGTTATGTGCATAGAGTTTTTACATACTAGTGTGAGATGGACACGAGGAACATCAAAGAGTGATCTGTGTCTTGTGTGATGGTAATGTGTCCTGTTAAGGTTGGTAAGGAGAAGTTTGAGTGGAGAGTTTATATTTGCGTGTAGTGTTCTATGTATGTAGTAGGCACAACAATAAGTATGGATGTTCTTTATGGTGAGTAAGTTTAGACTTTTGAATATTGGTGGAGTATGCTGTCTGGAGTGGGAATTTGTTATCATTCTGACTGCAGCCTTTTGCTAGGTTATTAGTGGTCTTAGATTTTTTATTTATTGTTGTTGAGCCCCATGCACAAATTCCATAGATGAGATAGGGGTAAATGAGTGAGTGATACAGGGCAAGGAGAGCTGGTTGTGGAACATAGTACCACATCTTTGACAGTATGCCTACGGTCTTAGAGATTTTCTTGGAAATTTGTTGTATATGTGTCTGAAATTTGAGGCTACTGTCAAGGTGGATTCCTAAGAATTTTCCCTCTGTGAGTCTTGTGATAGGTGATCTGTTTATCATTATGTTAGGTGGAACATTTGTAGCTCTGTTTCTAAACTGAATGAAATAGGTTTTGTCAATATTGAGAGTTAGCTTGTTTGTCATCATCCAGGTAGAAATTTTCTGTAATTCAGCATTTACGGTGGTGGTTACTCTTCTAATAACTAGTCCTCTCCAAGATGGAATATTGCTGTATACCAATGGTCCCCTTCAAGGCAGAAATTGCAAAGTTGGATAACATATAAAGAACCTTCACTGCTCATATAAGTTCAGTCAAGCACTTGGACTACTAGGAATGTTTGAAATACCCTTAAATTATACTCCTAAGAATGTAAGCTAAAGAGATACATCATAATATACACCTGGAAAATTGCAGTGTGCAGGTTCGGGATTGTTCCTGAACCTGCACAGTGCAATTACTCCATATGAGAGCAAGAGGCTTGGCAGATGGTGGAAGAATCCTCCGTTGAAGGGCAGGGGCCCACAAATACACTAGAGAGACTTCAATAAGAGGACCAAGACTTTTCCAACATGCTTCCACTGTACATCAAGGGAATTACCCAACAAACTTCTGGCAGTCCTCAGAACTTGATAAGTTCCTTAAGTCAGTTCAGGATCAGCCAGGATGTGGTGCATATCTTGGACTATAGGCAGCTAGTACCAACAGCCTTGTCGATCAGGCCAGCAATCTGGAGGCTTAGTCTGGGAACAGGCTGTGGAAATGGTGACCCCTGAAACTGACTCCAGGTAAACTCCCAGTAAGCTAATTATTATTACTAGAATTATTATTTTTTATTTTTTTATTTTTTTATTAACACATCGGCTGTCTCCACCCCTCCTTCAGAGTGCAGGCGCTGTACTTCCCACCTCCAGGACTCAAGACCAGCTAACCAGTTTCCCTCAATCCCTTCATAAATGTTATATTGCTCACACTCCAACGGCTTTACACACCTCCCCCATACTCACATCTGGTTTTTGCTCACTCCTACAAAATGTTATACCTCCCTGCCCAAAGCACGAAATCACAGCTTCCCTATCTTTGTCAACATTTAACAGCTCCTCAAAATATTCCCTCCATCTTCCAATACCTCCAACTCTTCATCTAATAACTCTCCTCTCCTATTTTTCACTGTCAAATCCATTCGCTCCCTAGGCTTTCTCAACTTATTAATCTCACTCCAAAACTTTTTCTTATTCTCAGCAAAATTTGTTGATAGCATCTCACCCACTACTTCATTTACTCCCCTTTTACATTCCTTCACCACTCTCTTAACCTCTCTTTTCCTCTCCATATACTCCTCCCTCCTTATATCACTTCTACTTTGTAAAAAACTTCTCATATGCTAACTTTTTCTCTCTTACTACTCTTTTTACCTTGGTCATTCCACCAATCGCTCTTCTTCCTTCCCACACCCACTTACAGTGTTACCCCGAGTTTAAGACATAATTCGTTCCAGAAGGCTGTTCGAGTGCCATTACTGAACAAATTTGTTCCCATAAGGAATAATGTAAATTAGATTAGCCCATTTCAGACCCCCCAAAAATACACTTACATAATTGTTCAAGTTGGGAGCTGTATGAAACTCGGGGTACCACTGTACGTGTACTTGTAACCACACACTTCTGCTGAACACTAACACTACATTACTAAATCTACCTATACCATCTACCTTTTACGCTCACTATAGCTACAACTAAAAAATGATCTGATATATCTGTGGCTCCTCTATAAACATGCACATTCTGAAGTCTACCCATCAGTCTTTCATCTACTAATACATAGTCTTACAAACTACTGATATTATGCCCTATATCATATCTTGTATACGTATCTATCCTTTTTCTCAAAATATGTATTACCTATTGCCAAACTTCTTTTTATACAAAGTTCAATCAAAGGCCCCCCCATTATCATTTACCCCTGGTACCCCAAACTTACCTACCACCCACTCTATAACCATTTCTCCCACTTTAGCATTCAGATCCCTACCACAATTACTCTTTCACTTAGTTTGAAGCTTCCTAAACACTCTCTTAACATCTCCCAAAATCTCCCTCTCTCTCCTATACCCCTCTCTTCTCCAGGTGCATAAATACTTTTTATAACCCACTTTTTGCATCCAACCCTTTACTTTAATTCACATTATCCTTGAATTTATACATTTATATTCCCTCTTCTCCTTCCATAACAGTTCCTTCATTATTGCTACCCCTTCCTTAGCTCTAACTCTCTTAAATGCTCCTGACCAAATCCCATTTATTTCTCCCCACTGAAACTTTCCTACCCCCTTCAGCTTTGTTTCACTTAGAGCTAGGACATCCAACTTCTTTTCATTCATAACATTGGCACTCATCTCTTGAAGTATCCATTCATGACACTGGCACTCATTTCTTTCTTATCATCTGCACTACAGCCGTGCATATTCAAACATTCCAGCTTTATAAAAAAAGTTCTTATTTTTAGTTATATTATTTTTTGTTTATTACATATTACAGTGGATCCCTGGTTTTCGTAATTAATTTGTTCCAGAATACTGTTTAAGTGCCGTTACCAAATGAATTTGTTCCCATAAGGAACAATGTAAATTAGATTAGTTCTTTTAGACCCCCAAAAATACACTTACAAAAGCACTTACAAAAATACGCTTACATAATTGTTCGAGTTTGGAGCAGTACGAAAACCGGGGGTCCACTGTATTATCAATATTATTATTTTGATGATGATGAAAGTTTATAATATCTTACCTCCTTCAACAATGTTATATTCACCAACAGCAGAAAGGAACCTCTGAGTAGCATATTCTTGATCTGAAAAACAAAAATTTATATGTATACTGTACACTGCCTTTATTTATTTATATTTATGTTGCAGGAAAACAGATGTATGAATTAAACACTGAGTTAAATTAAGAAAATACACAATGATAATATTTATTCATGAAAAATAGTTATTAAGTATGGGATTGGGAAATATGGCAATGTGCTGAACTCTATGGAGGACTTCAGACATTGTTATCCTATTCACTATGTATTTTTACAGGAAAGTGCTAAACACAGACAGGTCATACAGTACCTGTGGAGGGCTTCAAACCATCAGTGTACATACAGAATCAACCATATCTAAGTGATGGAAAATGCTCAAAAAATAATGAATGCAATGTTAACCCTTTTGGGGTCGGTGCCGTACTAGTATGTTTTACGCGCCAGGGTCGGTGCCGTACTAGTACGAGTAAATTCTAGCGGCCTCAAATTAAGCGGGAAATGGCTGGTAGGCCTACATATGAAAGAATGGGTCTGTGTGGTCAGTGTGCTCAGTATAAAAAAATTCCTGCAGCACACACTGCATAATGAGAAAAAAAAAACTGACTTTTTTTCGTTTAAAACAGCGACTTTGCAGTCTATTTTCGTATGGTATTTATTGATGTATTCTCATTTTCTTGGTCTCATTTGATAAAATTAAAGATATATTACAGAAATAGAGATGATTTTGATTGGTTTGACGATGACAAGTACAGTGGTACCTCGAGTTACGATGGTCCCCAAAATCGCCCTTTTATGTAAGTTTATTTTTTTAAATGCTTTTGTAGGTATATTTTTGGGGGTGTAAAAGGACTAGTCTATTTTACATTATTCCTTATGGGGATAAATTCGTTTGGTAATGGCACTTGAACAGCATTCTCGAACGAAAAAATATCGTAACTCGAGGTACCACTGTACCTTGAAATTGAGCTCAAAGTAGTGAAAATGTTCGATTTTTGCCGATATTCAAGAGTAAACAAATCACACCATGCGTCCAATACACATCAACTGGCGAGTCTAATATTCTTGCACAAGTGCGCTGATATTATTTATACCGTTTTTACAATGATGCAGTTGTATACATAACAGTAAATCTTCTATTTTTTGTGAGAATAAAATTCAAAATGGAAAGCAAAAGTAATGTAAGAGGGGCCTGGAGACGTGACTAATGAACAGAGGTGTTATTTTAGTGCCAGGAATGTCTGTTTGTTTATTTTTTACCCCATTTTGAAATTGGCATCGTTTGAAATTTGTGTGAAATTGGCCAAATTGCCATTTTCTGACCACTTTTTTGGGTAGTTGAAATTGGTAAATAAGCATTTTCTTGTACTCAATTGATAAGAGAAATGGAGTTCTAGCAAAATAGCTATGATTTTAGTAGACTGGAACATTGGAATTGGCCAAAAATAGGGCTCAAAGTGGGCGAAATCGCCGATGCGTAAATATTGTCGAGACCAATAACTTTGCGAGAGCATAATTCCGTTAGTTTTCCATCAAATTTCATACTTTTGGTGTTGTTATGATCGGAAAAAGATTCTCTATCATTTCATAAGAAAAAATCATTTTTTTTTCCAAAAAATTTTCAACCCTGAGAATGAGTTTGGGAGAGGGCCTGTCGACCCCCAAAGGGTTAAAGGAGAGAAGAAGAAAAAATTGAAGGAAAAAAGGAACTGACATGAGGTGGTACAGTTGTAAGAAATAAAAGGCAGGGAGAGCCACAATTGGGGAACAAGTAGGTAATTCATCAGAGATTGAATGAACAGAGCAATAGGGAACAATTACGAACCTTTGGCCTTTGGTGGGTTTCAAGAAAACAGATCTGCTAATAGCTAAGAGAACTTTGCAGGTAGTGGGGTCATGAATATCAAGGAAACATAATAACAAAGACTATAGGTATTTCAGCATGATGGTACTCAATTTTAGATTCAAAGTATTTTGGCATGGAGAGGGATATAGAGGCAGAGAAATGCACTTTTTTTTTTTAATGCAATTTGGGTATACAGCCAGTAAGAACAAAAGCTAGCTATGTTGTCCGGTCATATTCCATTACACAAGATGGATTTCATACATCATACCTGTCAAAAGTACACCTAGTCGCCATGCTCCAACAAAGCCAAAATCAACCTTTGACCTTTGATGAGTTTCAAGAGTTTTTCTTCTTCTGAAGTCTGGCTCTGGGCTAGGCTTGTCTGGTGCTTGCCTGGTTACCCAGGTTGTTGCTGCTGGCAGCTTATTGGCTCACATAACCATTATAGCCTGATTGATCTATCTAGCATTTGGAGATATACTTGTCTAGTTATCTCTTGAAGACTTCCACACTTGTCCCTGCAGTATTTCTGATATCTTCTGGTAAGATCTTGAATAGTCCACTGATGTTGATACAATGTTCTCTTATTGTACCCACGATGTTCCTGCTTTTCACTGGGTTTATTTTGCACTTCCTCCCATATCTCTCATTCTAGTATGTAGTTACAGCAATGTTCAGATTTATAACAAGGCCTTCAAGTACTTTCCACATACAGTGGACCCCCGAGTTTCGGTCATAATTCATTCCAGAAGGCTGCTCAAGTGCCATTACCGAACGAATTTACTCCCTTAAGGAATAATGTCAAGTAGGTTAGTCTATTTCAGACCCCCAAAAATACACTTACAAAAGCACTTACAATATTATACTTACATAATTGTACGATTTCCGGGGTGACCGAAACTCGGGGGTCCACTGTATATACCTTTGATGAATTCTGAGTTTTTTCTACTCTCAGACCCCAGTAAAACCTGGGTCTGTCTGGGAAGATAACTTCATTTTTTGGATCAAGAGCCCTTCACCAGAAATGAAGAACCTCCCTTGATGGAGAAACATGGACTGAACCTAACTGAGCAATACACAATACGATATGTCAAACAAAAACCAGCTTTCATCCAATTTTGTCCTTGTTCTTCTTCCAGCCTTCCTTCAACTCCCATAAATAATTGGTAACATATTTTCCCATTTTATTTGTATGTATTATAATCTTAGTAAATTCTATTGTAATTCACTATTTTTCATTAGCTACCTTTTTTATTCTAAGTCAAAGTTTATTTCCACATGATTCAATGTTTATACAGAAATGGGTGACATTTGATTGCATGCAGAAAGCCCATGGTTATGCATAGCATTTCAGGCAAGCTTAAGCCTAACTTAAGACTACAAGGGCAATAAACATTACATATAAGCCTAACTTAAGACTACAAGGGCAATAAACATTACATATATGTATTTATGATTGTAGTTAACTACACAAAAGGTCCTACTTAATAGTCTATGTCTAGCTCTTAAGTAGCAAGTAAGCTTTATCATTAGATACTCAAAATGCATTACATAATTAGTGGCCTTCTTTTGTGCCTACTATTGTACTAATACATTTAACTACATTTTTGGTAAGGCTCAGAGAAATAAACATTATTATGATTATTGTTATTACAGTCAACCCTCGGTGTTCAACGACGTCAGCGTTCGTCCAAATCGGTGTTCGACCGGTTTTTTAATGAGAATTTTGGCTCGGTATTAGCCAATCCGCTCGGAGTTGGCGATTCGTCCCGGACGCGTATGCGTGGCCCAGCTGGGCCCGCCCGGGCACTCAGCATCAGTGTGCTATTGTTTACAAGCGAGCGACCACCACCCACGCATTCATACCAGTATATTGTCATTATTCCACTGTTTTTAGTGCTTGCAACTGCTAAATAAGCCACCATGGGCCCCAAGAAAGCTCCTAGTGCCAAGCCTGTGGTAAAGAATGTCAGAAATGCGGTAGAATTGAAGAAGGAGATGATAGCAAAATATGAAAGTGGAGTGCGTACCACTGAGCTGGCTAGGCTCTATGGCAAATCCCATTCAACCATCTCTTCCATTATGGCCAAGAGAAAGGAAATCAAGGACGCTGTTGTTGCGAAAGGTGCAAGTATGGTCACAAAACAGAGATCTCAAGTGCTGGAACAAGTGGAAACTTTGTTGTTGTTGTGGATCAACAAGAAACAATTAGCAGGAGTGTGTTTCGCAGGTGATAATATGTGAAAAAGCAAGTCAGTTGCATGATGATCTCGTTAAGAAAATGCCTGCAACGAGTGCTGAAGTGAATGAATTTAAAGCCAGCAAAGGCTGGTTTGACAGATTTAAGAAGCGAAGTGCCATACTTAGTGTTGTGAGGCATGGTGAGGCAGCCAGTTCTGACAAAAGTGCGGCTGAAAATTATGTGAATGAATTCGTGGGGTACATAGAGGCTGAACAATTCCAACCCCAACAAGTGTTCAATTGTGACGAAACAGGCCTGTTTTGGAAAAAAATGCCAAACAGGACCTTCATTACACAGGAGGAAAAGGCACTCCCAGGACAAAATCTTTGAAAAATTAATTCATAGACAAATATATTCCTACCTCACCTCCAACAACGTACTCAACCACTGTCAATTTGGATTCAGGCCTAATAAAAATACAAATGATGCCATTATACACATGTTAGAAATAATTTACACCGCCCTTGAGAAAAAAGAAATCCCAGTGGGAATCTTCATTGATTTACGTAAAGCTTTTGATACAGTTGACCATGATCTGTTACACTTAAAATTATCGCACTATGGTATAAGAGGACACTCCTTAAACTACCTAAAATCATACCTTAGCAACAGAAACCAATATGTGTACACTAATGGAGCTAGCTCCACCGCGCAAACTATTACCGTAGGGGTCCCACAGGGAAGTGTTCTTGGCCCACTACTCTTTCTCATTTACATTAATGACCTACCAAATGCATCTCAACTACTCAAACCCATACTTTTTGCAGATGACACTACATACGTTATCTCTCACCCAAGCCCAGACACACTAGCCAACACTGCAAATACTGAATTGCAGAAAATATCTACCTGGATGATGACCAACAAACTTACTCTCAATATTGATAAAACCTATTTTATCCAGTTTGGGAACAGAGCTGCAAACGCACCACTTAACATAATGATAAACGGGTCCCCTATCGCAAAACTCACAGAGGGAAAATTCTTAGGAATACATCTTGACAGTGGCCTCAAATTTCAGACACACATACAACAAATCTCCAAGAAAGTCTCAAAGACCGTGGGAATACTATCCAAGATACGGTACTATGTTCCACAACCAGCTCTCCTTACCCTATATCACTCACTCATTTACCCCTACCTCACCTATGGAATCTGCGCATGGGGCTCTACATCAATAACTCATCTCAGACCACTAATAACACAACAAAAGGCAGCAGTTAGAATGATAACAAATTCTCACTCCAGGCAACATACTCCACCAATATTCAAAAACCTAAACTTACTCACCATACAAGACATCCATACTTTTACTGTGCCTATTACATACATAGAACACTCTATGCAGATATTAACCCACCACTCAAACTTCTCCTTACTAATTTTAACAGGACACATGACCATAACACTAGACACAGATCACTCCTCGATGTTCCCCGTGTCCACCTAACACTATGTAAAAACTCAATGCACATAAAAGGCACGAAAATTTGGAATTCATTACCTGTCATTGCCAAAGAAACCCTACCTGTACCCCAATTCAAAACGATGCTAAAAAAACCACCTTCTCACCCAAAGATAATTGCTCCATATCAACCATTCCCAGCAAAGTAGAATAATCACTTAACGTAAAACCTGACTTTAAAGTCAATGTAATGTATGAATGAACGATTGAATGAATGAATGTAAAACCTGTTATAAATAATACTTACTTAGCTAATTATTCCCAACACTTATATTATAATGACCACGTAAACTAACTGCAATGCAATTAATTGTTTTAAATTGTTTTAAATTGTTATCTCACTCAATTAGTTGCATTGCTGCAATAAATTGCTACAATTAATTGATATGTTCAACTTATATTCAAACTTTAAAACTTGATAAGCAACTTTACTTATTTTATAAATTATCAACCATAACTTTTTATTATTTTATTATTACTATTGCTTTAATTTGTTTAATCTGATTTAATTAATTTTATAATGAAGACAAAAGTACAAAACTATATTCAAATTTCATAGCTTAAATACTCACCTTAACTCATTGTATACTATCTACAATAATTCTTACAATCTAGTTTTAAGTTAATTTTAAGTCTGCCCAAAATGCCCTGCATACTAGGGGCTTTTGGCATGTACACCTCATGTAATCTCAATAACCAAATGTAATTCTTTGTATCATGTCCAAATAAAAATTATTATTATTCTTCTGATAGTCGTCTCCATAACCTAACGTACTATGCATGTCAGTGACACTGGCCTGTAGTTTAATAATACATATCCGTCTTGTTTTTCAAATATTGGGACTATGTTTGTGGTTTTCCAGATACCAAGTAGTTACGTTGAAGATTCCTGCTAGTGGCTCACATAGTTCTTCTGCTCCTTCTCGTAGAACTCATGAAGAGATGCTATCTGGTCCCATTGACTTTAAGGTATCTAGTTCACAGAGCAGTTTCTTCGCTTCCCCTTCGGCTGTGTGCATTGGTACACTCTCCCTCTTCGAGTTTTTAGCAAACTCCTGATACCACTGAGAACACCTCCATAAGTCTTTTGCTCAGCTCCTTGAAGACATCCTGAGGGGACACAACTGGAAGCTGAAGACTCAGATGAGTCAAAGGGATGTCAGGAAACATTTCTTCAGCCACAGAGTAGTCAGGAAGTGGAATGGACTAGAGAAAGATATAGTGGAGGCAGGAACCATACATAGTTTTAAGACAAGGTATGATAAAGCTCATGGAGCAGGGAGAGCAGAGACCCAGTAGCAGACAGCGAAGAGGCGGGGCCAGGAGCTGAGTCTCGACCCCTGCAACCACAATTAGGTGAGTACAATTAGGTGAGGTGAGTACACACACACACATTAATCAACATTGTTTACATAACAATTTTATAAATTGAAAATTCATTATATTACACAAACATTTACAAGTGTAAATTACTGTTGATGAGAGAATATTGTACCAATTATTATTATTATTATTATGAAAGACAGGCTAACTCTTATGCTTTGTGCCAATGCCAGTGGTGATTGTAAAGTGAAGCCTTTAGTGGTGTATCATTCTAAAAATTCCTGAGCGTATAAGAGATGCGGTGTCGCCAAGTCTAATTTGTGTGTGATGTGGAAGTCTAACAATAAGGCATGGGTCACTAGGGACATTTTCCTTGATTGGTTCAATGACGTGTTTGGCCCCAGTGTGAAGAAATATCTCAAGGAAAATAATTTGCCACTTAAGTGCCTCCTGATAATGGACAATGCTCCTTGTCATCCTCGAGACTTGGTAGAGCAAATTGTGGACTTTAAGTTCATCAAAGTGAAGTTCTTGCCCCCTAATACCACTCCTCTCCTCCAGCCCATGGACCAGCAGGTCATTTCCAACTTTAAAAAACTCTACACCAAAGCAATGTTTCAAAAGTGCTTTGATGTGACCACAGACATGAATATGACCCTAAAAGACTTTTGGAAAGATCATTTCAGTATCCTTCATTGAGTGACTACCAGGACTTTGAACTCTGCCTGGAGAAAATTGTGGCCAGACTGTGTCCTAGAGAGGGATTTTGAAGGTTTTGGAGCTGAGCCTCAGAACCCTGAGCCTGAGCCTGTTGTGCAAAAAATTGTGGAACTGGGCAAGTCCATGGGGTTGGATGTTTGTACCGAGGATGTGGAACAGTTGGTGGAGGAGGACAATGAAGAGATAACCACTGAAGATCTGCAAGAGCTTCAACAGCAACAGCAACAACAGACCACAGTTCAGGAAAATGGTCCAGAGGAGGAGGTGGAACAGAGATGGAAGAAGGTGCCTTCTTCAATGATTAAGGAGATTTGTGCAATGTGGACCAAGGTGCAAACATTTATGGATGATTATCACCCTAACCAAGCTGTTGCAGGCCATGTATGCAACATGTTTAATGACCATGTCTTGTCACATTTTAGGGACATTTTAAAGAACTGCCAGACACAGAGCTCCCTGGACAGATTTTTTGTTAGAGAGGGTTCCAGTGACTCTCAACCTGGTCCTAGTGGCATTAAAAGAAAAAGGCCAGTAACCCCAGAAAAGAACTTGCCACCTACAGTGTTAATGGAAGGGGATTCCCCTTCCAAACACTAGCATACTACTCCATCCTCTTCCTTTCTCCCGTCTTCCACACATCAACAACTCTTCAATAAATGTAAGTGACATGTTATTGTACTATTATTTCTTTATTTCTCATAAAATTGTGTGTAATTAAATGTTTATATGTTGTAAAAAAATATTTTATTTTAATACTTTTGGATGTCTGGAATGGATTAATTTTATTTTCATTATTTCTTATGGGGAAAATAGAATCGGAGTTCGTCCAAATCGGTGTTCGACAGGCCCTCTGGAATGGATTAATAACGAGAACTGGGGGTTGACTGTATTATGAATGACTACCAGTTATACCAGCTTGGTTAGTAGTGTTCTCAGCTCACACACTGAGGATCCGAGATCGATACCCAGCATAGGTGAAATGTATACCTGGAGTATACCTGGAAAGGGTTTCGGGGGTCTGTGACCTGGCCTCATGGTGGATCAGGGCCTGATCAAACAGGCTGTTACTGTTAGCCACACGCAACCTGACGTACAAACCACAACCCGGTTGGTCAGGTACTGACTTTAGGTGCCTGTCCAATGCCTTCTTGATAACAGCCAGGGGTCTACTGGTAACCTCCCTTATGTATGCTGGGAGGCAGTTGAACAGTCTTGGGCCTCTCACACTTATTGTGTTCTCTCTTATTGTGCTAGTGGCACCCCTGATATTCACTGAGGGGATGTTGCATCGTCTGCCAAGTCTTTTGCTTTCATAGGGAGTGATTTTCTTGTGCAAGTTTGGTACTAATTCCTCTAGGATTTTCCAAGTGTATATAATCATGTATCTCTCCCACCTGCGTTCTAGGAAGTACAGGTTGAGGAACTTCAAGCGTTCCCAGTAACTGAGATGCTGTATCACAGTTATGTGTGCTGTGAAGGTTCTCTGTACATTTTCTAGGTCAGAAATTTCACCTGCCTTGAAAGGTGCTGTTAGTGTGCAGCAATATTCCAGTCTAGATAGAACAAGTGACCTGAAGTGTCATCACAGGTTTGGCATCCCTAGTTCTGAAGGTTCTCATTATCCATCCTGCCATTTTTCTAGCAGATGCGATTGATATAATGTTGTGGTCTTTGAAAGTGAGATCCTCTGACATTATCACTCCCAGGTCTTTTTACATTATTTTTCGCTCTATTGTGTGGTTGGAATTTGTTTTATACTCCGATATAGTTTTAATTCCCTCACGTTTTCCATATAAGAGTACAGTGAACCCTCGGTTAGCGGCCGTTCCTGTTAGCGACCAACTCGGTTAGCGGCCGGTTTTACGGCTCCGGGTTAGCGGCCGGTTTTACGGCTCCTGGTTAGCGGCCGTTATTTTTCGGTTAGCGGCCGTATGGGACGCGTTGGTCCGCCGGCTGGGGCCGCTTGCGCTTCAGTTTGGCTGTGCCTCTCGGTGCGTAAGGAAGCTTCTGCTCATTCATCAAAACATTTCGCTTGTTTTCCATTGTTTTTTGTCAGTGAAACTGCGAAATAAGTAACCATGGCTCCCAAGAAAATTCCTAGTAAAGTTTCTGTGGCAAAGAGAGTGAGAAACACCATGGAATTTAAGAGAGAGGTGATTGAGAAATATGAGAGTGGTATGCGGGTGCTGAAACTTGCCAGGATGTTTGGGAAAAACAAATCAACAATTACAACCATCCTGTCAAAGAAAGAACAAATCAAGGATGCTGATGTTGCCAAAGGAGTAAATGTGCTTACGAAACAAAGATCACCAATAATGGAACAAATGGAAAAGTTATTGTTATTGTGAATTAAAGAAAAACAAATAGTGGGAGACAGTGTACAGTAGTGGAGTCTGTTATTTGTGAGAAGGAAAGGCATTTGCATGAAGATCTTGTGAAGAAAACTCCTAGAACAAGTGCTGCTGGTAGTGAATTTAGGGCCAGCAAAGGCTGGTTTGAGAGATTTAAGAAGTGCAGTGGCATACACAGTGTTGTAAGGCATGGTGAGGCTGCAAGTTCAGGCAAACATGCTGCTGAAAAGTTTGTGCAGGAATTTCAGGACTACATAGAGAGTGAAAATCTGAAACACCAACAAGTGTTTAATTGTGACGAAACAGGCCTGTTTTTGAAGAAAATGCCCAACAGGACCTACATCACGCAGGAGGAAAAGACTGCCAGGACACAAGCCTATGAAACACAGGCTAACTCTCATGTGTGGCAATGCAAGTAGGGATTTCAAAGTGAAGCCTTTACTCGTGTATCACTCTGAAACTTCCAGAGTGTTCAAGAAACACAATGTCCACAAGAAAAGATTGTGTGTGATGTGGAAATCAAATCAAAATGCATGGGTCACAAGGTCAATTTTCAAAGATTGGGTTGATGATGTGTTTGGCCCAAGTGTGAAAAAATACCTTCAGGATAACAATTTGGGACTCAAGTGCCTCCTGGTACTGGACAATGCTCCTGCACATCCTCCAGACTTAGAAGACCAAATGTCTAGGGACTTCAAATTTATAAAAGTGAAGTTCTTGGACCAGCAGGTCATTTCTAACTTCAAGAAACTGTACACCAAAGCAGTATTTCAGAAGTTAGTTTGATATCTTTATTATGCACCCCATACCCATCCTGTGGGTGGTAGTCAAAAGATTACAGAGGTACATATTGGGTCCAGGGACTGGACCCCAAAGTTTTGATAGCTGAGCAAGTTACAAAGGTAATGAACTCACAAGTTACAAAGGTAATGAACTCACAAGTTACAAAGGTAATGAATCATGTAAGTAAATTTACTTACTTACGTTTATACATGGTTACAATCATGAACAAATTATAAAGTAATGAGCAATTCACTAGTCTACACCCGGTCACAACTGTAATGGTGTTTCAGAAGTGCTTTGAAATGACCTCGGATGCTGAATTGACCCTTAGAGAGTTCTGGAAGAATCACTTCAATGTCTACAACTGCATAGGCCTTATAGGTAAGGTTTGGGAGGGAGTGACTACCAGGACTTTGAACTCTGCTTGGAGACCACTTTGGCCAGATTGTGTTGAAAAGAGGGATTTTGTAGGATTTGAGGCTGACGACCCTGTGCCTGTTGTGAAAGATATTGTGACAATGGGGAAGAGCCTGGGGTTGGAGGTGAGTGGTGAGGATGTGGAAGAGTTGGTGCAGGACCACAGTGTAGAGCTAACCACTGAAGAGCTGCAACAGCTGGAACTGGAACTTCATCAGACCAAAGTTCAGGCAATTGCTTCAGAAAAGGAGAAGGAGGAAAAGGAAGAGAAGGAGGTGCCTTCTTCACTGATTAAGGAAATTTGTTCTATGTGGACTAAGGTGCAGACATTTGTTGAAAAACACCATCCTGACCAAGCTGAAACAAGCCATATCTGCAACATGTTTAGTGACAAAACCTTGTCCCACTTCAGGGAAATGTTAACTCCTCCCTATCTTCCAGAAGCCAGCATTAGTCTTCAATAAGGTATGTAATACTGATTTAATTGTTAAAAAAAATATTTTTTTTTAATATTTTTGTCAGGAACGGATTAATTGTATTTACATTAATTCTTATGGGGAATATTATTTCGGTTAAAGGCCTAGCTCCTGGAACGGATTACAGCTGCTAACCGAGGGTCCACTGTACAGCCTCTCCTCACTTAGCGACGTACTACTCGCTTACCAATGCCTCGGACCTACGACGGGCTCTCTGACTAGTATACATACCTAAATAATGTATATTAGAGCTGATTTCCTCTATTCTGTTTATTACAATATTATACAGTACACTACGGTATAAACATTTAAAAAAATACCAGAAATGTTATAAAAGGTGCAAAGGTGACATTAAAACAATATCAAAGATTGTTGACACAAACCCACTACCATTACAGTATGGTCCTCACTTAGCGATGAATTCGTTTGTCGACATGGTCTTAGGAACAGAACTCAGTCATTAAGTGAGGAGAGGCTGTAATTGAAATTTCTCATCAATGACCTTCATGCAGCCCATTTAAAAATTTGATTGATGTCCACCTGGAGTCTTGCTATGTCTTCAATGGAGGACACTGTCATGCAAATTCAGGTGACATCTGCAAAGGAAGACACGGTGCTGCGGCTTACATCCCTGTCTATGTCAGATATGAGGATGAGAAACAGGATGGGAACGAGTACTGTGCCTTGTGGAACAGAGCTTTTCACTGTAGCCGCCTCAGACTTTACTCTGCTTACTACTACTCTTTGTGTTCTATTAGTTAGGAAATTATAGATCCATCTACCAACTTTTCCAGTTATTCCTTTCTCACACATTTTGTGTGCTATTACACCATGGTCACACTTGTCAAAGGCTTTTGCAAAGTCTGTGTATATGTACTACATCTGCATTTTGTTTGTCTTCTAGAGCATCCAGGACCTGTCATAGTGGTCCAGTAGTTGGGACAAGCAGGAGCGACCTGCTCTAAACCCATGTTGCCCTGGGTTGTGTAATTGGTGGGTATCTAGATGAGTGGCAATCTTGCTTCTTAGAACCATTTCAAAATTTTTATATGGGATGTTAGCACTATTGGTCTGTAGTTCTTTGCTATTGCTTTGCTGCCCCCTTTGTGGAGTGGGGCTATGTCTGTTGTTTTTAGCAGCTGTGGAACAACCCCTGTGTCCATGCTCCCTCTCCACAGGATGTTAAAGCACATGATAGGGATTTCTTGCAGTTGTTGATGAACACGGAGTTCAATGAGTCTGGGTCTGGGGCAGACTGCATGGGCATGTCATTTATCGACTTTTTGAAGACATTTGGTATCAGGATAATATCAGATAGGTTTGAGTCTACCAAATTCTGTGTCTCGCTCATAAAAAAAATTCATTTAGGTCATCGACTCTCAATCTGGTTAGCAGCTCGCTAAAAAACGAGTCATGTTGGGACTTGAGTAGCTCACTCATTTCCTTGCTGTCATCTGTGTAAGACCCATCTCGTCTAAGTAGGGGCCCAATACTGGATGTTGTTTTGGAATTAGATTTGGGATAAGAAAAGAAATATTTTGAGTTTCTGTCAATTTCATTTATGGCTTTTAGTTCTTTCCGAGTTTCTTGACTCCTGTAAGATTCCTTTAGCTTAAGTTCGTGGTTTGCCATTTCTCTGACCAGTGCCTCCCTTTGTATTACAGATATATTGTCCTCTTTTAGCCGCTCTGTTATTCTTTGCCTTCGCCTGTATAGGGAGAACCTTTTTCTTTCTAGTTTACATCTTCTCCTCCTTTTCCTTAACCCTTTGACTGTTTCGGTCGTATATATACGTCTTACGAGCCACTGTTTCGGACGTATCAATACGCCTAAATTCTAGCGGCTTCAAATCAAACAGGAGAAAGCTGGTAGGCCCACATATGAGAGAATGGGTCTGTGTGGTCAGTGTGCGCAGTATAAAAAAAATCCTGCAGCACGCAGTATGTGATGAGAGAAAAAAAACTCCAACCATTTTTTTGGATTAAAACGCCGAATTTGAGGTGTATTTTCGTATAGTATTTATGGTTGTATTCTCTTTTTTATGGTCTCATTTGATAGAATGGACAACATACTACAGAAATAAAGATGATTTTGATTAGTTTTATGATGAAAACGACCTTGAAATTGAGCTCAAAGTAGGAGAAATGTTCGATTTTTGCAAATGTTCAAGAGTAAACAAATCCGCCACGCGTCCCAAAACACATCAATTGGCGAGTCTAATATTCTTTCACAAGTGCACTGATATTATTTATACCATTTTTACAATAATGCAATAGTCTGCATAACGGTAAATCTTCTATTTTTTATGTGAATAAAAAATCAAAATAGAAACCAAAAGTAATATAAGAGGGGCCTAAAGACGTGCCTAATGAACAGATAACATCTTATTTTAGTGCCAGGAATGTCTGCATTGTTTATTCTGGACCCTATTTTGAAATTGACAACTTTTTTATTTTCCATGAAATTGGCCAAATTGCCAATTTCTGATCACTTTATTGGGTAGTTGAAATCGATAAATTGATGGTTTCTTGTACTCAATCGATAGAACAAATGGAGTTCTAAAGAAATATCTATGAGTTTGGTCAACTGGAACAATGGAATTTACCGAAAATAGGGCTCAAAGTCAGCGAAATTGCCGATGCGTATATATTGCTGAGATCACTAACTTCGCGAGAGCGTAATTCCGTGCGTTTTCAATCAAATTTGAAACTTTTGGTGTCTTTACCATCGGGAAACGATTCTCTATCATTTCATAAGAAAAAATAATTTATTTATTTTTTTTTAAATTTTGCGACAACAGGAGAGCACTCAGGATTGAGGGTTGCGACAGTCAAAGGGTTAAAGAAATATGCCTTGAGCATACCTCAAGTGCTACAGAATTAATTTGATCTACACATATGTTTGGATCCATGTTGCTTAGGATATCTTCCCAGTTTACAGTGGACCCCCGCCTAACGAACAAAATTCATTCCAGAAGTCTGCTCAAGTGCCATTACCGAACGAATTTACTTCCTTAAGAAATAATGTCACGTAGGTTAGTCTATTTCAGACCCCCAAAAATACACTTCCACAAGCACTTACAATATTATACTTACATAATTGTACGATTTCCAGGGTGTTCGTTAGGCGGGAGTCCACTGTATATCATTTAGGACCTGGTTGACTTGGTCCCACCTTATGTTTTTGTTATTGAAGTTGAATTTGGTGAAGGATCCCTCGTGACTGATCACATTTTGTTGGTCTGGGACCCCACGCATACATGTCTGAACCAGTGGTGTTACTAGTGTTGGTGTCACCCGGGGCGGCATCTTTGGTGTCACCCCCATGAAATCCAAGGGCGGGGGGATGGGGAGAGTAAACTCCAGTTACGTCACTACTGCATGCTCAATGACTAATGTTTAGCAATGAGAATGTTTAAGGGCCATAAACTGAACAGGAAAATACTTCTCAACTTTATTAATGATAAAATATATAATCGTAGTAATATTGAGAAAACATAAACTCAAATACCACTTTGAGTACAGGTAACAGATCCTACATTTATTCATCTTCAACAATGAAAAAAAATAACTTGAAAAATAAAGAAAAACATTGCAATATCAGAGAAATACTAGTTCTGATTTCACCTTGATATATTGCAATATCAGAGAAATACTAGTTCTGATTTCACCTTGATTACAGGTAACATCTCAATGAATCTGATCTTACATTTCCTTGCTTTCAATCCTGCAAAATCATCTATCACATCATCAAAATCAATGATTTTCCCTATACATATAGGCCTATTTGTACTCTGTAATCATATACAGTAATAGGCTATATAGAAACGAAGGATTCTTCTCTTATGTTGCTGCAGCACTGTTTTGGGCATTAGTGTCACCTTCTTTAGAGGCTCTATGGTCTCACCCAGGGCGCCAACCCCCACCCCCCCTTTACGACGCCACTGGTCTGAACCTCTTATGTTGTGATCTGAGTATATTGCTTTTGATATGGTAATATTTCGTATCAAATCATCATTGTTAGTGAAGATGAGGTCCAGTGTATTCTCCAATCTTGTTGGCTCTATTATTTCCTGGTTTAAGGTGAATTTGGTGCAGAGATTTAAAAGCTTGTGTGTATGCAAGTTTACATCTGAGCTGCCTCCTGGGGTTATCTCTGCTACAGCATTATTTGTACATTCCTCCATTTTGGGTGTCAATGGTTGAAATCCCCCAGGAGCAAGATGTTTGGGGCAGAAGCTGGAAGATTTTCCAGAAAGTGGTCTATTTTCAAAAGCTGTTCCTGGAATTGTTGGAAAGTTGCATCCAGAGGCTTGTATACAACCACAATGACCAGGTTTTGGTTCTCGATCTTTACTGTCAAAACTTCAACTACAGTGGAACCTCGACTTACGAGTTTAATCCGTTCCATGACCTAGCTCATAACTCAATTTGCTTGTATGTATATCAAATCAATTTTCCTAATTTAAATTAACTGAAATGCCATTAGTCCATTCCAGCAGAATTCCTGCTCTCAGGAGGCAAGACAAAATACGTACTTCAATATAACGCTAATATCAACTCTACGGCTTATTTATCAATCACAATTGATCTAATATGACATAATAAACAATATAAATAACATAGAAACATGATATATACTCTAGAATGAATAAAATATGTCATTATGTGACGAGTGGTGGCGGCCATTCCCGCTCCCGCTCTGACCATATCTTCCTATGCTTCCCCTTCTGAGGTCTTATTATAAAAGAAAACAGAGTGTTTGTGAGGCTAACTGCACTAGATCACTCGTTTCATAAGGAAAACACTGAAACAATGTACGTATTTATAAATAAGAAATATTGTATAAAAATATAAATAGAGAATGTAAAGAAATAAACTGGTTTTATAAAGTGTACGTACATATTTACCTTGGAGAAGAGATGCTGGCAGAGGCTGAGAGTGGAAAAGATAGGCAGAGCAGCGTAAGCTGTCAGTGGCCCTATAAACTTACCAACAACAACAACATTGGAGGGGTTCGTTTCGTTTCATCCTTTTTCTATTGCTTAATCGCTTAACTTACTTGCTACACTCTTAATGCTACACTTTATCAATGAACTTAACTGCTACAGCTGGCACTATGTATAGCCTTTATCGACTCCTTCTGCTTTAGTATCGTACATATTGTAGAAGTACTACGCTCGTACTGCCTAGACAAGTCCACAACCCGCATACCTCACTTGTGTTTATCTATGATTTTGTGCTTTAATTCCATGGACATCATCCTCTTTTTCTTCTCCGCACTGTCCTTTGCACTTCCTTTCTTAGGACCCATGGTTAGAAAAAAGAAATTTAGCAAAATAACTGCACAAAATGCAAGCAAAACATAAGAGAAATGCTTCTACGGCAAGGTAAACACGTGCACTGGTGAGCGGATGTTGTAGCATTCGCTGTGCCAACTAGTGGTGGCATTCTGAAGCTCGCTCGTTATTACTATTATTATTATTATTATAATGGGGAAGTGCTAAATCCATAGGATTATACAGTGCCTGTGGGGGGGAGGAGATGAAGGTATTCAGGCTTAATTTAGGGAACTGGAGCACAGATCCAATTCCCTAGATCAAGAGTCCCTCTGTCGTGTGGGTATTGAGAGAGGTATATATGGGTATGAAGTAAACTCACGGATGGATGGTGGAGTAGATATATTACGTGAGAGAGGAATAGTAACCCAGCACCTCCTGTCTAGTTGTAGGTCTATGGCGTAGTGAGGCCGATGCCCAGTGGGACGCCTCTCACATGAGCGGGTATTGTGATGTCACACGCAAAGGGACCGGCTATGTAAAGCTAAGATGATTCTAATACACTACACAAGTGTATTCATATTACTGACACGACAGCTCGGCCATGTTACGTATGACGTCTCGGCATACTAGACAACTCTATAGGCTGAGCAGACAGGTGGCACTGGGTGAATCTATACAATAGCAAACACATTATAACTTACAACTAATCAGGATTAATCTTACTATCACACTTCTTGAGTTAATGGTTCAAAGAGAAAGTAAATGGCTCTAGAGATAATGCATTATATATGTATTACAATTACAATTTGAAAATTTCTTTTTCCATACCAATTTAATACTAGTCATTGAAGTTGTTCTAACCATTCATTAGACAGTTAAATTAGTATATCATTAACATTATTCAAATATCCTATATCACTGTAAAAATTCCTGTAAACACTTGCACATAATTGTGTTAATCCATTAGCAAGTAAGACTTTAATCTAATACCATATCATTAAGTTTAGCATAATCTATTGTTCTCAAGTCTAGTTATAGAATCACACTAATTCCTATGATTACAAGCATTGATCCTGATATCAACCTATTATTAAATGACTTACATGACTCCAACAGCAATTGTAACTATTACACAGCTGATCAAGCAAAGACATTACTCAGAGCCAACAATAACTTAACTATCTTCAATTACAATGTTAGATCTTTGAGCAAACATTATGATGACCTCACAGCACTACTCCAATCCCTACAGTCCAATATGTCAATCATCACACTCACTGAGACCTGGCTAAAGCCTGATACTACAGGTGTCTATGCCATCCCAGGTTACACAGCCATTCACAACTGTAGGACAGACCAGCGAGGGGGTGGAACAGCAATATAATATACAGATCAACTCGAATGTATCGAAAATTCTTGTACAAGGGATGAACATGGAGAATATATTATAGCTAAATTTAAATCAAAAGACCTGCAAAAACCCCTCACAGTGATAAACATCTACAGATTACCACAGTCAAACATCCGCCACTTTAGTGAAAAACTAGGAAACCTGATAATCGATTCACGCCTTAACAAAGATCATTTGCTGCTCACAGGAGATTTCAACATAAATCTCCTACATGACCAAGACCCGCAGGTAACTGAATTCACAAACACTATGAGCAACTGCTTATTACTACCAACAATATCAAAACCTACAAGAATCTCCGATAATAGTACCTTGTTACTAGACCACATCTGGACTAACACAATATCTCCTCTAAAATCAGGCATAATCACAGAAAACACCACAGACCACTACCCTACCTTTCTCATAACTAACCTAGGCATTCTGCCCCAAGAAATTGCAAAAGTTACCTTCAGACTACATAATGAGTCTGCTGTTAATAATTTTATATCAGCTATGACGAACATTGACTGGCTTAATGAATTGGAAACATATTCAGATACTAATGAATGCATCAAGAACTTTCTTAAAAAAACACATAACCTCTATAACAGACATTGCCCGAAAAAAACTAAACAGATCACAGCTAAGAGACTTAACAATCCCTGGCTAACACCCAGCATCCTTAAATCCATAAATAAATAAATAAATCTGTGCATGGGGCTCAACAACATTAAATCACCTAAGACCACTCATAACCCAGCAAAAGGCTGCAGTCAGGATGATAACAAATTCCCACTCTAGACAGCATACTCCACCTATATTCAGAACCTTAAAACTACTCACCATAAAAAATATTCATACCTATTCATGTGCCTTCTACATACATAAAACTCTACATGCTAATATCAACCCTGCGCTCAGAATTCTCCTAAACAACTTTAATAGGTCCCACGAACATGACACAAGACACAGATCACTATTTGACATACCCCGAGTCCATACTAACCAATGTAAAAATTCTATGCACATAAAGGGCCCCAGAATCTGGAATTCATTACCAGTAAATATCAAGTTAACCTTGTCGGAAAATCAATTCAAGACTCTTCTCAAAAATCACCTACTCACCCTATACTAAATACTCATACTGTAACAAACTTTCAAACCCAATATTATTTTACTTAAGATGATCTCAATTTGATATGTTCATCCTCCTTAACACTTGTTGAATTTCATATCATCATATTGTCATTTAAAATCTTATAGTATCATCATTTTCTTAATTTGAAATAAAATATATATCTAGAAGAAACTCTAAAAAATTCTAGTATTGTTATTATACTAGTATAGCATCAACATACTGTAACTTGAAATAAATTATACAACTAGATTAAACTCAACCAATTTCTCTTGTATTGTCTTTTAATAGTATGTATAACCATATTATAATTTAAATAATACAGAACTAGAATAAACTCAATCAATTTCTTTAGCATTAAGTACTTAGTGAATAAGTCTTTAGAATAAACTGCCCCTAATGCCATGGCATGCCAGTGGCTCTCCTTGCATTACAGTTTTATAATTGTAACTACCAATAACATTGTACACTTGTAACATGCATAGAAATAAATATTTGATCGATCAATCTGTATTCATGCACTCAATGGCTTCTGAGGAATAATAAATATTTACAGGGAAGAAGTTTTAACAGGAAAGATAGACTCGGCTAGCAAACGGTCATACTGTTAAAACTCAGAACTCGGAGAGAACTTGAACACACAAAAATCTTACTAGATACTGGAAATCTGATAACAAAACACACAGTCAATAATTCAGTTCTAACTGGATTTTCTAATTTTCTATCTTTAGCTCACGACTTATGATCACTTTCCTACTGAAGGAATGAACAAACTCGGTGGAGTTGATTAACTTATAATCACTTTCCTACTGAAGGAATGAACAAACTCGGTGGAGTTGATTAACTTATAATCACTTTCCTACTGAAGGAATGAACAGGCTCGGTGGAGTGGATGGATCTCTCCCCGGCTGAAATAGTTAGCTCAATAACACAAAGTATGAGCAAAGGAGAACGGCTCTCACTATCTCTTACTGCAGGCAATAATTACTCGACACACGACACTATACTCTGCAAAGAAATTACTGTCAACTGGGAAAGATCACTATCTGGAACACAAGGGACAACAACTGGCACTCTAGTGAATACACTAGCAACAGAAACAGCTTTCTGCAATTGCTTTTGCATCAGCGAGAGATGCTATAACTCATTCAAGTAGTCTTTCTTCAACAAAGCGTCCCCTGGAGAGGAACTACTACTTGAACTAGCAACATTGCAAGGATAGACTCAGCACTCAAGGCGGTCCGGGATACCTCCGGCACCCTAGGCATCTGAACGCTATCTTGCGTGCAAGATATTGTAGGGGCTGAATTCCAGACAGGAGTGACAGTACTATTACTAGTGCCTTACCGCTCGGCAACGTTAACAAATAGAACACATATCTACAAGAACTAATCTGAATTTCACATTCCGCATCACTCTGGCAAATCTCTGATACAAGCTGGGAGAACAAACACATTGCTCAAAGGTTAGAGACTGTCTTTCAGTCATTAAGGGACTATGAGGACTGTTTACTGACTCATTATCATTATAACTCTGAATAGCAGCACACACAGTATTATCACATGAATTTACTTGAGCTCCATTGCCTTGACTGGCAGCAAACACATTAGTACTACTTGACTTTACTTGAGACATGACTTCGAGCAAATGAACGAGAATTTAAACGAAAGCAAAATGAACGCAAGTATACAGCACAATATAGCTTAACTGGTGTTAATGATTTAACTATTCTGCATAAGTAACGAGGATTGCACAATAACACTAAAGAAAAGATAACTCACTGGAAATTGACTTGGCAAGAAAATTCAACACACTAAAAATGAAAAACAATCTAGCTTTAACTTGAAATAACTGCAAAATGAGTTTTCTTTTCTTTTAAATATCAACAAAAGTTGCAACACATTAAAAAAAATTAAATGCACAAATAATTAAAAAAAAAAAATCAATAATGGTTATAGCAAGAGCAACAATCTGATAAAACAAATCACTAAAAAGGAAGAATTGCACAAAACAATTGAATTATTCACTGGCAACAAATTAAAGTAACTTTACTGCTTGAATCACTTAAAAAGTTCACTGAAATATTACTTATTACTCTTAGGAGAATGACAAGTTACTTGAACATTTAACCCTTAAACGGTCCAAACGTATATATACGTTCTTACCGCTACTGCCCCAAACGTATATTTACGTTTTATTTTTCATTCCTCCAAATTTGGCATGATTGGCCTGAGATGCCTGGTCAGCATAGAAAGGGTCCTAACACTCAGTGTGCGCGATATTAAAAAAATCTGGGACCACTTAGGACCTTTTGGGAGCACCAGTTAAATTGAGAGCCAGCTAGAGCAAACACTGCAGCAAACACCAAGGATTCACTGATGTCATGTCATATTAACACTCCTTTTTTAAGTGGAAAGTGATGTCGTCAGGCTGGCAGGCCAGTTGGCTGGCTGGCTGGCCACCTGGCCACCTGGCTGCCAGCAGCTGGGTACCTGATTGGCTGTCTTTGTATCCGTCTGTCTGTCTGTATTTATCTGTCTCTTTGTCTCTATCTGTCTCTATCTCACAGGAACACATACGTAAATACAATTATACCTAGTGTAAATTACCTAGGATAACTCAAAAAATCCAGACAAAGTGTTATACTGTGCTTGGGATCTGTGTAATACCATTTGGTTCATGAGCTACTCTCTGAGACAAGCAGACAGAAAGGAGATGACACACAGACAGACAGACAGAAAAACACACACACAGACAGACAGAAAGACAGATACAGACAGACAGACAAATTTGAGTAACAAATAAAGGGAAGCACTGTAAGCTTCAAATGTCATCACAGGACTGATAAGAAGAGATAAGACTAGCCTCACCCACACCAAATGTCACCAGTCATGATTAGTGGAGATCAGATGAGATAAGGCAGTGACACATATCTTACATAATGCTTAGGGTTGAAATTTATTGTAATGATTATTACATATTATTATTATTTATTATTATTATTATTATTATTATTATTATTATGCACTATCATTATTATTATTATTATTATTATTATTATTATGCACTATCATTATTATTATTATTATGCACTATCATTATTATTATTATTATGCACTATCATTATTATTATTATTATGCACTATCATTATTATTATTTGAGTACAATTTCAGTACCTAATATTACTGTCAGAACACAGATTAGCTATGAAATCACAAGAACTACTACAAATTGTAATTATCAGAACATAAAAATTATATAAAATAATAAAAAAATGAGAAAAAAAGGTATATCGGCAACGATTCTGCGGCAGGACTCCTGTTGCTGTCAGGTGAGCATCCAGAGCCAACTTCTCCGCCTCATATCTCGGTAACTACTGACCCTAGATTTTTTTTTAATTCTAATACACTTCAAAAAATGTGCTCTTCATTTCTATAAAAAAAAATTTTTTTTTTTTTCGAAATATTCGGGGCAGTAGCGGTAAGAACGTATATATACGTTTGGACCGTTTAAGGGTTAAGTAAACACAATAAAAATTGATAAAAGTAAAAGTGAATACTGTGAAAGTTAATTTACACAAAATCAGTTTCAGGATATTTCAATGGTTCAAAATGACACTGGGGAAAATTATTTGCACACAACAAAGATATCAGTAATTAATTAGTTTGAACACTCTTACTCTTAATTGCAAGCAAAGCAAGGTAACTCAATGACACAGTTACTAAACAAATCACTAAGAACACTGACTTTAATCAAACTTAAGAGTGAATTTGTTCAAAGGAATTATTGAAAACAGGAATAAAAATTTTCACAATATACAAAACTAAAGAAGGTAACACTTACTGATTGCAGAACACAGAAACATCAAGGGATTATGCACAGGAATAATCAAATGACAAATATGTTGTCAGGTATGGCAAAAGTAATTATTTCTTGGCACAGATATAGCAAATCTGTTGAGAGTTAAAACAGGTGAGATACTGGCACAAAAATTAATGGGACTAGTCTGTAAAATGAAGGCACATTAGCACTTTATAAAAATTAACAAGTACACAAAACAATATTGGGTGCAATGGGAAGAATTACACTGACTGCAATACACAAGACTTAGCAGGAAATTACTGGGAAACGGTTAAAAAAAAATTTACTTGGAGAGGAGAAAAACAATTTATATATTTACTGGAGTAAAGCAAAAATTAATTACACAATTAACATTAACAAACAAGGGTAAATGATTAAATGATAACTCTGGGATAGAACACTTGGTGGAACACAACAATTAACAAGAAAAAAAACACAGGGACAATGCTGGAGGAAAAAAAAATTTAAATTCTTTTAAAAATTACTACTCGGTGGAATATTGGAACAACATTAACCCTTTGGGGGTCCAAGGGGTCTCTCTGAAACTCGTTCTCAGGGTCCACGAATTTAAAAAAAAAAAAAAAATTCTTTTTTCTTATGGAATGATAGAGAATCTTTTTCCGATCATAACGCCACAAAAATTATGAAATTTGATCGAAAACTAACGGAATTATGCTTTCGCGAAATTAGCGGTAGCCATGACACTTACGCATCGGCGATTTCGCCCACTTTGAGCCCTATTTTCGGCACATTCCAATGTGTCAGTCTCCTAAAATTATAGCTATTTCGCTAGAACTCCATTTCTTCTATCGATTGAGTACAAGAAACTGCCTATTTACCAATTTCAACTACCCAAAATAGTGGTCAGAAAATGGCAATTTGGCCAATTTCACACAAATTTCAAACGATGCCAATTTCAAAATAGGGTCCATAATAAACAAGGCAGACATTCCTGGCACTAAAATAACATCTCTGTTCATTAGTCACGTCTCCAGGCCCTCTTACATTACTTTTGCTTTCCATTTTGAATTTTATTCTCACAAAAAAATAGAAGATTTACTGTTATGAATACAACTGCATCACTGTAAAAATGGTATAAATAATATCAGAGCACTTGTGCATGAATATTAGACTCGCCAGTTGATGTGTATTGGACGCATGGTGTGATTTGTTTACTCTTGAACATCGTCAAAAATCGAACATTTTCGCTACTTTGAGCTCAATTTCAAGGTACTTGTTATTGTCAAACCAATCAAAATCATCTCTATTTCTGTAATATATCTTCCATTCTATCAAATGAGACCAAGAAAACAAGAATACAACAATAAATACCATACGAAAATAGACTGCAAAGTCGCTGTTTTAAACCAAAAACACGGTCAGAGTTTTTCTTTCCTCATTATGCACTGTGTGGTGCAGGAATTTTTTTATACTGCGCACACTGACCGCACAGACCCATTCTATCACATCTAGGCCTAACAGCCTGTTTCTGCTTGATTTGAGGTCGCTAGAATTTAGGCGTACTAGTACGTCAATAACCCCAGTGCGTAAGATGTACTAGTACGACCAAAACCCCGAAAGGGTTAATAACAAAAACTTTACTTACTGTATACTTGGTAACACAACACAATTCACAGAAATATGACAATAAATAATCCGAGACGATACTAGTAACTTCAAAAAAATTAATGCAAGTATTTAATTTAACACATAACACTTTCTAGGATAAGGTTACACTCCCAGGATAACTCAAAGTTCACTCGCAAATTGTCTCTAGATTATCTGAAAATTAAAAACAACAACACGGTAATTGTCTCTAGGGTGTAAAACGTTGACTGAAGCATTAATTATGTTGGTATCGGAGATTGCTGGCGTCGGCTTCTACTCACACTCGTTGAGACTTGGAGAATTGTGCATAAAATGATGAACTACGAATCTAGGCTTTAATAAAGGTGACACAAATAGCTCAGAAGAAACACACTCAGGATGCTTGACCCGATTCGTAGCCAATAACTGCTTGCAGGACCAAGTTAAGGGTGAAATTATCCACACTTGATGCTTTGTGTGGGGGTGGGCAGGCTCACGTGGTTGATGGCGGTAAGGTTGAGCGTGGGTGTCCCCGCGTGGCTTGTCGCGCGCGCCTGTGGCTTATGCCGTTTATAAAAAGCATGTGAATTTAACCCAGGGTGGCTTGAATAACCCAGGATACCACAGGGACGGTATTATCACTCAGAACAGTGATACACTGAAGTACAAGGATGGTATAAATGCGTGAACTCACGTGGCTTACTTCTCAGACAGCTGGGTGGCTTGCTGGCTTAGTAGAACTTTTCACACAGGTTGACTGGCTTGAAATCTTGTAACAATTAGCACAGCAAGGTAGAAGCTGGCTGACGTAACTGGTGGGTGGCTTGGGTACTTTTGTCTCTCCCTCTCACAGACTGGCTTACTCGTTCAGAATTTGCAAAACCCGGGTCTTCCCCTCGTAGGTTTTAACAAATTAACAGATGAGGCACTTAGCTGACCAGGAGATATAGTAGATATTGTAGACTCCCTGCTTGGATGTAGATAGCTGGCAGCGTGGTCTCTGGAGGCACATAGGCTGCCTGCTGGCTTGTTGGATTCTATCTCTGTATAACACCGTAATCGATAGAAATTACGGGCCCTCCGCTGGCACCACTTGTCATGTGGGTATTGAGAGAGGTATATATGGGTATGAAGTAAACTCACGGATGGATGGTGGAGTAGATATATTACGTGAGAGAGGAATAGTAACCCAGCACCTCCTGTCTAGTTGTAGGTCTATGGCGTAGTGAGGCCGATGCCCAGTGGGACGCCTCTCACATAAGCGGGTATTGTGACGTCACACGCAAAGGGACCAGCTATGTAAAGCTAAGATGATTCTAATACACTACACAAGTGTATTCATATTACTGACACGACAGCACAGATCCAATTCCCTAGATCAAGAGTCCCTCACCAGTGTCAACGAACCTCCCTTGAGGGGGAAGCTTGCTCGTAATTCAGATTTTGGCTCGTAACTCAGCAAAAAATCGACCGAGCGACGGCTCGTATCTCGAAAAACTCGTATGTTGGGGCACTCGCGAGTCGAGGTTCCACTGTACATTATTTGAGGTGTTCAGTAGTTCTGAGCATATAAGCGACTCTGTGATGTACAACCCCCATCCCCCTTTGCCTGTTCACTCCGTCTCATCTGTATAGGTTATAACCCGGGATCCATATTTCATTGTCAAAGTGATCCTTTATTTGAGTCTGTAAAAACTGTGAACATTGCATTTGACTCTGTAAGCAGTCCACGGATGAAAGGTATTTTGTTGTTCATTGCTGGTTTTAGACCCTGTATATTTGCAAAGATGAATGTCGTCATATTGGTGGTATGGGGGAGTCTTTTTTTCCTGGCACTAATATCTGTTGTTTTGGAGTGGAGGCCATTGACTGTGATTCAAATTCAAATTCTTTATTTCTAGTAATATACATAGTGGGGTGTAATTATAGTAATGTAAATTTTATGAAGTAGATATTACAAGATGGCCAATAATATGCCTAGGTATGCCTAGGCTTTTCAGGCAGTCTTATGATAGGTCTTACTCAATAGTGACACAATGATTATACTGATTGTAAGGTTAGGTAATTGTAGTGATTAATTGGTTTACAATATTGAGGTATTGAAATTTAAACATTTTAGTTTATATATTTTAGTTTATATATTAATGGTAAAGGTGATGTATTGGCATAATACCGTTTCTATATTGGAGTGTCTTAGGCAAACTTATGACTAGCTTAAGAATTACGAAGCAATAGTTGTATAAGAATTTTAGTCAGTCATGTGAAATTAAGGGGAATCACATGTATCAGTGTCTTTCGATGTGGATATGTGCAAGATAAAGTAGTGTTCATGTGGTTAGCTACCGGTTGGGTGCGTAAGTGAGATAAGATGTTTTTTAACAGTGCTTTTGAAAGTGGAGATTGTGTCTGCAGTTCTAGAGTTTTCAGGCAGGGAGTTCCAGATTTTAGGTCCTTTTATGCGCATTGAATTTTTGTATAGATTTAGTCGGACACAGGGAATGTCAAAGAGATGTTTATGTCTGGTATTATGTCTATGGGTCCTGTCACAACTATCAAGGAAGTGTTTTAGCTCAGGGTTAAAGTTGGAATTTAAGGTTCTATAAATGTAGGTAGCAGAGTAGTAAGTATGGATGTTCTGAACAGTGAGTAGGTTTAGGTCTTTGAAGAGTGGGGGGTGTGCTGCCTAGCGTTGGATTGCGTGATAATTCTTACTGCGGCTTTTTGTTGGGTTATTATTGGCTTTAGGTGGGTAATTGCTGTTGATCCCCATGCACAAATGGCATATGTGAGGTAGGGATAGATGAGTGAATAGTATAGTGTGAGTAGGGCTGATTGTGGTACATAATACCATATCTTAGAGAGGATCCCCACAGTTTTGGACACTTTCTTTGTTATGTGTTGGATATGGGTGCTGAATTTCAGGTTGCTGTCAAGGTGAAGGCCCAGGAATTTGCCCTTGTTATGTTTAGCAATGGGTGTAGTGTTGATCTTAATGTTTAATTGTGGATCACCTGCTCTGTTGCCAAACATAATATAGAAGGTCTTATCAGTGTTGAGTGTAAGTTTATTGGCTGTCATCCATGTTGATATTTTTATTAATTTGTTGTTAACAATGGTATTAAGCGTGGCAAGATTTGTGTGGGAGATGACATAAGTTGTGTCGTCAGCAAAGAGTATTGGTTTCAGGTGTTGTGATACATTGGGAAGGTCATTGATGTATAAGAGGAAGAGCAGGGGACCAAGGACACTTCCCTGTGGTACTCCGGTGTCAAGTGGTCGTGTCGTGGAGGATGTGTCTTTAATAGTGACATACTGATACCTATTAGTGAGGTAGGATTTGAAGTATGCTAGTGCATGACCTCTTATTCCATAGTGGTCAAGTTTGTGGCGTAGGATGCCGTGGTTTACTGTGTCGAAAGCTTTCCTTAGGTCAATAAAAAGTCCTAATGGATATTCCTTATTTTCGAGTGCTGTGTAAAGCAGGTCTATCATTTTTACTATTGCATCGTTAGTGCTTTTATTTTTCCTGAAGCCAAATTGGCAGGGGTTGAGTATGCTTTGTGTCGTTATGAACGAGTATAATCTCTTGTGCACAAGTTTCTCAAAGATTTTGGATAGCAACGGTAGATTTGATATAGGCCTATAGTTGTTTACGTCTGCGGGGTCACCACCTTTGTGTATTGGTGTAACCCTTGCTGTTTTGAGGAGTGTCGGGAACATGCTAGTTTCTAATGTGAAAGGAAATGAGCGGCTCGTTTGTATATTAATGGTGGGACTTGAGACAGATGCCCTGATTTATTTTTAAGTGACTTGATTATCGTGGTGACTTCAGTGGGTTCAGTAGGTGCAAGATACAGTATAAGGAGGATGGGAAATTCCCATCTAGGTAATCACTTGCTCGGGCATTGGTATCTGGGATTTTACTGGCAAGATTTGAACCTATGGTTGAAAATAAGTCATTTATCTTGTTTACTGTATCAATAGGCTGTAGTGGTGTTTCGTTTGGTTTAGTTAGGACAATATCCTTAGTTTTTTCAGTTTGTGGGTGCCCATAATCTGTGAGTGTTTTCCAGGTCTTTTTTATATCTCCTCGTGTTTCAGTGAATCTGTTGGAGTAGTACAACTGTTTGGCTTTTTTTTATTAGTTTGGTGAGAACTGATGAATATTGTTTAATAAACTCTTTATGAATGAATCCCCGTCTATATTGCTTTTCATATTGATGTTTTTTGTTAATGGATTTTAGTAAGCTGTTAGTTAACCATGGGCATCCTAGCTGTTTATTCGTAATCTGTTTCATTTTTATAGGACTCAAAAATGATTGGAGTTGGTGTACGATTTCTGTAATTTCCTGCCAGCTCTTTTTCCTTCCTGGTGCTAAAAAACCCCTCTCTCTGGAGTGGTTGTGGCTACCCAGGTTCTCCCATGGTCTGGATGCTCTGTGTCTTCCTGTCCCCTTTAGGTGGTGTGCCTGACAATATCTTTCCTGAACTGAAGCGCGACACATTTCAGAGTGGAAAAGCTTATAGGAAGAAGGGTTGCATTTTCCTGTTGTCATATGGGCACAGCATTTTCTGGGGTGGTCAAAGTTTCACATCCCATCTGTTTTTCCAGATATTCCATGCCTGCAGATACCTAATGCATAGAATTTTCATAGATCTGATTTCTGTTTGCCTTGGTTTTTCGTGACTGCATTCCCTACTAGTGCGTGTTTTTCTGTCTTTTTACTATCTTCAGCACTTATACTAACAATGGTGCCTTCACCAGTATTTTCTGGTATTTTATCTTCACTATTCCTTGGGGAATCCCCTTGTTTACTATCTCCAGTGGTATTGCTAGTTGGGCATGTTCCCTTACACCTACTGTCCTTGTTCACTTACTGGTAAATAGGTATCTGGGTGTTAGCCAAATGTTGTGAGTTGCATCCTGGGGGAACAAGATTAAGAACCCCAATGGAATTAAGACAGTCCCCAATGATGCACTGTAAGTATTTGGTTATCTTCGGTGACTAACCCTGTGTTAAAAATACGAAAATCTTGTCTTATCTTATTTTACATCATTGTAACATCACTTTTGTATATCATATGTATAATGACTACATGCAATATTTTCATTTTTTATTTTATCAAATGTTTCCCTAAGTACTAATTAAACAAATATAACGATTAAATGCATTGTATGTGCAATTAAGATTCTAAATTATACGTAAAAATAAAAATATAATACTTAATCATGTATTATAAAGGTAAATAATAATTGTAAGCAGAACAATCATTTAATTCTTGAAAAAAATCATTGCATATATTAATAATACTAAGTGACAATGGGCATTGTTAATTAGAATAATAAAGTTTATAAGAAGTTTAGATAAAAACTTGTCAGTGGTTTTTAAATTGAATATATAGCTCAACAGACATACATTATACGTAAAGGTATTTTAGCTCTTTTATATTTATTGCACTTAATAGAGTTTAGAAACTGAGAAAATATAAAAAAAGAACATAAGAGAATACTCTCAGGAAGGAAAATACATAGGCTTTTATTCCGTAAATTAGAAATTCACGATTATTACCTTTATTAATCCTCTCCTCTTCCTCCCTGGAGGCCAAGATGGTGACCGTGCGAGCACCGTCTGACAGCTCGAACGTCTGGAAGATCTCCATCTCACCGTTCTTGTTGTCGCCCTCCATTTTCACCTTTATTTAAGCTTTACAATCTTGAAATGTGGAGTAGAGTTGTTGTTGTTGTTGGGGTATATAGGGCTAACACAGCTCACCGTTTTGAGCCCTGCTTTCCGGGAATCCCGGAAAAATATAGTTAAAATCTGGCCTGGAATTGGAAAAGAAATAAAGTTTTCTCAGAAACAAGAAACAGAAAGGGGGGCCAATATGTTCCAATTATGTCAGGAGAACTCCTTTACCTAAACCCAGACTGAAGTTCCTCTACAGACAAACATAATGTCTACCTACTGAGGCTCGCAGGACCCTGTCTAGCCCTTGTACAATGTCATTTGGACTACGCTTGCTCTTCATGGTACTCTGCCTTAACAAAAAAAAAAAAAAACTGAAAGATAGACTGCAAATCACTCAGAACAAAATGGTGAGATTCATACTGGACCTGGGTCCAAGAGAACATGTAGGCCAGGATGAATTACACCGGTGGTCTGTCTCCGGTGGCCCGGTGGTCTGTCTCCGGTGGCCCGGTGGTCTGGTGGCTTGAGCTCTCGCTTCACACACGGAGGGCCCGGGTTCGATTCCCGGCGGGTGGAAACATTTCGACGTTTCCTTACACCTGTTGTCATGTTCACCTAGCAGCAAATAGGTACCTGGGTTGTTAGTCGACTGGTGTGGGTCGCATCCTGGGGGACAAGATTAAGGACCCCAATGGAAATAAGACAGACAGTCCTCGATGACGCACTGACTTTCTTGGGTTATCCTGGGTGGCTAACCCTCCGGGGTTAAAAATCCGAAGAAATCTTATCTTATCTTATCTTAATTGGATATGCTGAATGTTGAAGACAGAGTAAAACAACTGAAGTTAAATCAAGTTTATAAAATTGCTCACAAAGTGTCCAGAATATCTTGCTGTCAATTTTGTCAAGGCTGGGAACCAAAGCAGTCATAGTACTAAGAGGAGAGAGCACAACTTTGTAGTACCCACAGTCAGTGGCCAGGCTTAGTTTGATATCTTTATTATGCACCCCATACCCATCCTGTGGGCGGTAGTCAAAAGATTACAGAGGTACATAATGGGTCCAGGGACTGGACCTCAAAGTTTGATAGCTGAGCAAGTTACAAAGGTAATGAACTCAGATGGTCACAATCATGACAAGTTACAAAGGTATTTGCAGATTACAGAGGTATATATAGGGTCTTCAAACACCTTTTATAGTACAACAATAAAGGAATGGAACAGACTGCCTGCACATGTCAAAGCCAGTCATATTATAAACCAGTTCAAGAAGAGAGCCAAAAGGTACCTAATGAATTTAGAGACAGAAAGGGAGAATGATGTTTTTATTTTTTTTAGCTAACACACTTGTAAATAAAAATAACTCATTTTACCTTATTCCTAGTATATCTCCTTTATAGTATAAAATTATAAAATATTATCTCCTTTATAATAATAATAATAATATAATATCTTTATTTACTACAAGTACATGTACATGGTATACAGGCCTAGCTGACATCAATGACACTATATAGAAAGCCCATTGTTTTGCAGAGCATTTAGGGCAAATTACGTCATTGTCCCAGGATGCGACCGACAGCAGTCGACTAACACCCAGGTACCCATTTTACTGATGGGTTGAACATAGACAACCGGTGTAAAGAAACACGCCCAATGTTTCTACCCGACTCACGAAATCGTAATGACACGATTGCAAACAAACCATACCACGGGTGGGGTTAGAACCCGCGATCAGTCTCAAAACTGCAGACCGACGCGTTAGCTACTGGGCCAGCTAGCTTCCCGCACTGGGAATCGAACGCAGACCCTCCCGTGTGAAGCGAGAGCTTTACCCACCAGGCCACGGGCACAGTGTATAATAATAAGGTATTAAAAGGACCCCAATGGAAATAAGTCACTTTGTCTGACTTTTTTGGGTTATCCTAGGTTCTCTACACATATAACCTGGAATTCACGTGGAGAGGGTTTCGGGGGTCAACGCCCCCGCGGCTCGGTCTGAGACCAGGCCTCGTGGTGGATCAGGGTCTGATCAACCAGGCTGTTACTGCTGGCTGCACACAAACTGACGTACAACCCACAGCTCGGTTGGTCAGGTACTGACTTTAGGTGCTTGTCCAGTGCCTTCTTGAAGACAGACAGGGATCTATTGGTAATCCCCCTTATGTATGCTGGGAGGCAGTTGAACAGTCTTGGGCCCCGGACACTTACTGTGTTGTCTCTCAGTGTACGCGTGGCACCCCTGCTTTTCATTTGGGAATGTTGCATCTCCTGCTGAGTCTTTTTCTTTTATAGGGAATGATTTTCGTGTGCAAGTGTGGTACTAATCCCTCTAGGATTTTCCAAGTGTATATTATCATGTATCTCTCTCGCCTGCTCTCCAGGGAATACAGATCAAAGGCCTTCAACCGTTCCTAGTAATTTAGGTGCCTTATCGCACTTATGTGTGTCATGAAAGTTCTTTGTACACTCTCCAGGTCAGCAATTTTCCCTGCCTTGAAGGGGGCAGTTAGTGTACAGCAGTATTCCAGCCTAGAGAGAACAAGCGATTTGAAGAGAATCATCATGGGCTTGGCGTCCCTAGTTTTGAAGGTTCTCCTTATCCATCCTATCATTTTCCTAGCAGATGGGGTAGATACATTGTTGTGGTCTTTGAAGGCGAGATCCTCTGATATAATAATAATAATAATAATAATAATAATAATAATAATAATAATAATAATAATAATAATAATAATGATAATAATAATAATAATAATAATAATAATAATAATAATAATAATATTTTTATTTCGTTGCAAGTTACAAGTATACATAGGTATTGGTAGTCACAATTATAAAACTGTAATGCAAGGAGAGCCACTGGCATGCCATGGCATTAGGGGCAGCTTAGTCTAAAGACTTATTCACTATGTACATAATACTAGAGAAATTGATTGAGTTTATTCTATTATATATTTTATTTCAAATTACAATATGATTATACTATACTAATAAAAAGACAATACTAGAGAAATTGGTTGAGTTTATTCTAGTTGTATATTTTATTTCAAATTACAATATATTGATGCTATACTAGTAAAATAACAATACTAGAGAGGAGGAGGAGGAGGTGTTGATTCACCGGGAATTCTCCCGGCCCGGGTCTTTACCAGACGGCGACCCGGCTCCGGCTCCCTGGCTTGGGAGTAGCAGAGACATATGTCTCCCATGGGAGGGAGTACCCCTCAGCGGTGGGACCAACTGGTCCCAGGCCTAGCCACATTCCCCACCAGCACGAGGCAGGTGGTAGATAGATGCTAGGCCACTCTGGTCTGCCACCTTCCCCGCCCCAAGGAGGCTGACAGGAAGGGCAGGCTTGCGAGCCGCAGATGGTAGCAAGCTCCAGCCTTGGCACCTACCCTGCCCTAGAAGGGCTGGGCATGGTGATCGTCCAATACTAGAGAAATTTATTGAGTTTCTTCTAGTTATATATTTTATTTCAAATTTTATTTCAAATGTACATCTCATTTATACCTATGTATCATGTCTACCTATGTATCATTGTACCATGTCTAAATAAACTATTATTATTATTATTATTATTATTATTATTATTATTATTAACAATATGATGATACTATACTATTAAAATGACAATATGATGATATGAAATTGCAACAAATGTTAAGGAGGATGACAATATAAAACTGAGATTATCTTAAGTAAAATAACATTGGGTTTGAAAGTTGTTACAGTATGAGTATTTAGTATAGGGTGAGTAGGTGATTTTTGAGAAGAGTCTTGAATTGATTTTCAGACAAGGTTAACTTAATATTTACTGGTAATGAATTCCAGATTCTGGGGCCCTTTATGTGCATAGAATTTTTACATTGGTTGGTATGGACTCGGGGTATGTCAAATAGTGATCTGTGTCTTGTGTTGTGGTCGTGGGACCTATTAAAGTTGTTGAGTAGAATTTTGAGCAGAGGGTTGATATTAGCATGAAGAGTTTTATGTATGTAGTAGGCACATGAATAGGTATGAATGTTTTTTACGGTGAGTAGTTTTAAAGTTTTGAATATAGGTGGAGTATGCTGTCTAGAGTGGGAATTTGTTATCATCCTGACTGCAGCCTTTTGCTGGGTTATGAGTGGTCTAAGGTGATTTAATGTTGTTGAGCCCCATGCACAGATTCCCTCCCAGGCCCTTCACATTACTTTTTCGCTCTATTGTATGGATAGAATTTGTCGTATACCCTGATACAGTTTTAATTTCCTCAATTTTTCCATATCTGAGTAGTTCCTGCTATGTATGATAATCTATGTAACTGTATTTGTGTATACTTGAGTAAAGTAAACTTACTTAACCCCGGCAAAGCCAGACTCCCACACACTTTTAGTTTGATATCTTTATTATGCACCCCATACCCATCCTGTGGGCGGTAGTCAAAAGATTACAGAGGTACATAATGGGTCCAGGGACTGGACCCTAAAGTTCTGATAGCTGAGCAAGTTACAAAGGTAATGAACACACAAGTTACAAAGGTAATGAACTCACAAGTTACAAAGGTAATGAACTCACAAGTTACAAAGGTAATGAACTCACAAGTTACAAAGGTAATGAACTCACAAGTTACAAAGGTAATGAACTCACAAGTTACAAAGGTAATTAATCATGTAAGTAAATTTACTTACGTTTATACATGGTTACAATCATGAACAAATTATAAAGTAATGAAAAATTCACTAGTCTACACCCGGTCACAACTGTAATGAGTTCTTGGTGCAAAGTTTTATTGTTGGGTCACACACACACACACACATACATACACACATATATATACACACATACATATACACACACACATACACACACATACATATGGGCGTCTGGCAAACCTTAGATTAGCGTTCCGTTACCTTAACAAGGAATCGTTCAAGACACTGTATACCGTGTACGTCAGGCCCATACTAGAATATGCAGCACCAGTCTGGAACCCACACCTGGTCAAGCACGTAAGGAAACTAGAGAAAGTGCAAAGGTTTGCGACAAGGTTAGTTCCACAACTCAGGGGTCTGTCTTATGAAGAAAGGTTGAGGGAAATAGGACTAACAACACTGGAGGAAAGAAGGGTCAGAGGAGACATGATAACGACATACAAAATACTGCGGGGAATTGACAAGGTAGATAGTGACAGGTTGTTTCAGAGAGGGAACACAGAAACAAGGGGACACAACTGGAAGCTGAAGACTCAGATGAGTCAAAGGGATGTCAGGAAACATTTCTTCAGCCACAGAGTAGTCAGGAAGTGGAATGGACTAGAGAAAGATATAGTGGAGGCAGGAACCATACATAGTTTTAAGACAAGGTATGATAAAGCTCATGGAGCAGGGAGAGCAGAGACCCAGTAGCAGACAGCGAAGAGGCGGGGCCAGGAGCTGAGTCTCGACCCCTGCAACCACAATTAGGTGAGTACAATTAGGTGAGTACACATACACACACATACACATACACACGGAGAAGGGCAAAGAAGACCGCTGACAGAGTACAAGCTAGGCGGACAAAGGCTACAAACCTCGGCAAAGGAGAAAGACGTTGGAGTGAGTATAACGCCAAGCACGTCTCCGGAGGCACACATCAACCAGATAACTGCGGCAGCATATGGGCGTCTGGCAAACCTTAGATTAGCGTTCCGTTACCTTAACAAGGAATCGTTCAAGACACTGTATACCGTATACGTCAGGCCCATACTAGAATATGCAGCACCAGTCTGGAACCCACACCTGGTCAAGCACGTAAGGAAACTAGAGAAAGTGCAAAGGTTTGCGACAAGGTTAGTTCCATAACTCAGGGGCCTGTCTTATGAAGAAAGATTGAGGGAAATAGGACTAACAACACTGGAGGAAAGAAGGGTCAGAGGAGACATGATAACGACATACAGAATACTGCGGGGAATTGACAAGGTAGATAGTGACAGGTTGTTTCAGAGAGGGAACACAGAAACAAGGGGACACAACTGGAAGCTGAAGACTCAGATGAGTCAAAGGGATGTCAGGAAACATTTCTTCAGCCACAGAGTAGTGGAAGTGGAATGGACTAGAGAAAGATATAGTGGAGGCAGGAACCAAAACATAGTTTTAAGACAAGGTATGATAAAGCCTGGGAGCGGGGAGAGCAGAGACCCAGTAGCAGAACAGCGGAAGAGGCGGGGCCAGGAGCTGAGTCTCGACCCCTGCAACCACAATTAGGTGAATTAGGTGAGTACACAATGAAGCTGCACAAATGAAGCCAAACTACAAGAAAGGTGACTACGTGGGCATGAAGAACTTCCTGCACGGAGTTCAGTAGGACAGGGGCTGGAGGAAGTCGGTAAACAAATGATGGAATATATGAAAAACAATTTGCACGGAAGCTGAGGGGAGGTTTATCCCCAAGGGTAACAGGAAAAGCAAAAAAGCCAGGATGAGCCCATGGTTCACCCAAAGGTGCAGGGGAAACCAAAAACCCAAATGTGCCAGGGAATGGAAGAAGATAGAAGGCAAAGGACCCAGGAAATAAGGAGAGCAGTCGTAGTGCCAGAAATGAATATGCACAGGTAAGAAGGAAGCCCAAAGACAATACGAAAATGACATTGCAGCGAAAGCAAAATCTGACCCAAAGCTGTTGTACAGCCACATCAGGAGGAGAACAACAGCCAAGGGCCAGGTGATCAGGCTGAGGGGAAAGGGAAAGGGGGGAGGTCACAAGAAATGACCACGAAGTGTATGAGGAGCTCAACATGAGATTCAAAGAGGTGTTACAGAGGAAATAGAAGGGCCTCCAGAAAGGAGGAGAGGTAGGGACACCATCAGGTGCTGGGCATGATACACACAACTGAGGAGGAAGTGAAGAGGCTACTAAGCGAGCTAGATAATCAAAAGGGGTGGGGCCAGACAAATTTCTCCATGGGTCCTGGGGAGGGAGCAGAGGAGTTTTTGTGTACCCCAACAATCTTCAACACGTCTATCGAAACAGGGCAACTACAAGAGGTATGGGAAAACAGCAAATGTAGTTCCAATTTTTTAAAAAAAGGGGGCAGAAACGTAGCATTAAACTACAGACCAGTTCCCGACTTGTATAGT